>JAVYIG010016117.1:0-32623 GCA_035222895.1 Strongylocentrotus droebachiensis | reverse complement strand
CTCTTGTCGATGGCCCTCGCTTTGTTGGAGTCCGTTACGGACTCCAACAAAGCGAGGGCCATCGACAAGAGGCTAAGACAGACAGGGCGAGAGAGAATGCTTTGAAGTTCATTAAATCATTAGAGAAAGAAGACGATTCGTTGTACTGTTTTCGACTCTTAGTCCTTGTCTGATTTCAGCCCCCCCCCCCCCTCCCGCGCTAAGTGCGAAAGCTTTATCCTTTCATTAAATTGTTAAAAAAAGAAATACTGTTGAAAAACTGTTGAAATAAAACTATAATAAATAAAGAAAGAAAGAAAGAAAGAAGAAGAATACTTGTACCATTCTCGGCTCTTATTCCTTGTCTGAATTCAGTCCCCCCCCCCCCCCCCCTCCTCCCGCGCGTAGCGCGGAAGCTTTGACGTTTCATTAATTCATTAGAGAAAAAAGATGATTCGTTATTCTGTTTTCGACTCTTAATCCTTGTCTGAATTCAATTTCGCACCTCCCGCGCGAAGCGCGGAAGCTTTGACGGTTCATTAAATTATTAGAGAAAGAACACGATTTATTTATCGTTCGCGACTCTTAACTCTAATTGTCAGGATAGGGCAAGAGAGAATGCTTTGACGTTTCATTAAATTATTAGAGAAAGAAGACGATTCGTTGTTCTGTTTTCGACTCTTAATCCTTGTCTGAATTCAGTTTCCCCCTCCCACGTGAAGCGCGGAAGCTTTGACGTTTCATTAAATCATTAGAGAAAGAAGACGATTCGTTGTTGTACTGTTTTCGACTCTTAGTCCTTGTCTGAATTCAGCCCCCCCCCCACCCCCCCCCCCCCCCCCTCCTCCCGCGCAAAACGCGGAATCTTTCTCGTTTCATTAAATTGTTCAAGAAAGAAATACTGTTGAAAAACTGTTGAAATAAAACTATAATAAATACAGAAAGAAAGAAAGAAGAGTAGTCCTTGTTCCGTTCTCGACTCTTATTCCTTGTCTAAATTCAGCCCCCCCCCCCTCCCGCGCGTAGCGCGGAAGCTTTGACGTTTCATTAATTCATTAGAGAAAGCAGACGATTCATTTATCGTTCGCGACTCTTAACCCTGATTGTCTGAATTCAGTTTTCCTCCTCCTCCTCCAACGCAGTTTTCCTCCTCCACCCCCCCCCCTCCTCCCGCGCAAAACGCGGAATCTTTCTCGTTTCATTAAATTGTTCAAGAAAGAAATACTGTTGAAAAACTGTTGAAATAAAACTATAATAAATACAGAAAGAAAGAAAGAAGAGTAGTCCTTGTTCCGTTCTCGACTCTTATTCCTTGTCTAAATTCAGCCCCCCCCCCCCCTCCCGCGCGTAGCGCGGAAGCTTTGACGTTTCATTAATTCATTAGAGAAAGCAGACGATTCATTTATCGTTCGCGACTCTTAACCCTGATTGTCTGAATTCAGTTTTCCTCCCCCTCCTCCTCCAACGCAGTTTTCCTCCTCCACCCCCCCCCCCCCCTCCTCCCGCGCAAAACGCGGAATCTCTCTCGTTTCATTAAATTGTTCAAGAAAGAAATACTGTTGAAAAACTGTTGAAATAAAACTATAATAAATACAGAAAGAAAGAAAGAAGAGGAGTCCTTGTTCCGTTCTCGACTCTTATTCCTTGTCTAAATTCAGCCCCCCCCCCCCCCCCTCCCGCGCGTAGCGCGGAAGCTTTGACGTTTCATTAATTCATTAGAGAAAGCAGACGATTCATTTATCGTTCGCGACTCTTAACCCTGATTGTCTGAATTCAGTTTTCCTCCTCCAACGCGAAGCGCGGAAGCTTTGACGTTTCATTACATTATTAGAGAAAGAACACGATTCGTGTTTTCCCGTTAATGTTGTTTTTGTTAATTTTCTCGATATATGTGTCATGGTTGGTGCCCCAATCACAAATTTGTTTTCATACTTCTTCAGGGGCTCCTAACCCCATGTTTTTATATTTTTCATGAATTATTATTGTATATGTATTTTTTATGGTTGAATAAATAAATTGAAATTGAAAATTAAAATTGTACCGTTCTCGACTCTCAGCCATGCATCAGGTCTGTCGTCTTATTTGTGCATGGCTGATCGTCAACGAAACGGAGTTAAGTCTTTTGTCAACTCTGTTCGTTGCAACGGCAGGCAGCCAGTAAAAACGAACCCGTTTGATCAAATTATGGAAATGCAAGCATTACTTTAAACATACAGAACTTTGTTATTCCTGGCTCATTTTTCCTGATTGAGGTGTCACATGAACTTTCTAGAAATGTGATTTTCTCCTTGAAATTCAGATACCGCCCGCCCAAATGACCTTTTGGTTTCCTCTCTTCAAATCGCTTTTAATCACTCATGCGTGAGATATGAATCATATAAGTTGCATCAAATGAAGAAGAGGATCTACGCTTTCCAAATATGTGTAATTTATTAATTATAATTGTGATTAAGTTATGATAAAACATCGATATTTCTCGGTGTCGTTTTTTTCGGGGACGCACTGTATTTCATTAATTACAAAGCCTGCTTATTCACTTGTTCAATTAAATAGACTTGAATTTGTTTGTGCATGAACTTGTTTAATAGTTGAATTGCTTTTACGTCATGTAGCTCAAATCGTCTCTCAGAAAAAGCACCTCAAAAAAAACAATTCTATTCCATATGGTGTTTTTATTATTATTATGATCAGAAAGTTTTGATTGTTATGCACATAATCAAGAACCTGAGGTTACCTGTTTACAATTCTATTCCATATGGTGTTTTTAGTATTATTATGATCAGAAAGGTTTGATTGTTATGCACATAATTAAGAACCTAAGGTTACCTGTTTACAATTATATTCCATATGGTGTTTTTGTTATTATGATAATCAGAGAGATTTTGATTGTCATGCACATAATCAAGAACCCAACGTTATATACCTGTTTACAATTCTATTCCATGTGGTGTTGTTGTTATCATGATGATAAGAAAGGTTTGGATTGTCATGCAACATAATCAAGGAACTAAGGTTACCTGTTTACAATTCTATTCCAAACGGTGTATTTATTGTACCTTGCTTTATATGCTAAGGAGTATAATCAATCCATCGGAATGAAAACATGATTGGAATTAGTACATACAATCCATAATTGTGTAGATGGATTTCTGGGGCAGGCAACGTTCGGTCAGATTTTACCTTTATATTCATCCAACGTTTTGCGTAACCTTTTAAAGTTTTTTTAACAAGGGTGTAGACGCCTTGTATATATTTCAAAATTTGTTTTATTTTGTTGAGAGAATATAAACAAATTGTGGCTGAAACATGTTGAAGAAAAATGGTCGAATGGAAAAAGGAATAGATTACACTTTTTGCTCATTATTGAATACAGGGACCGGAGGGGAATTCCACCCTGAATAGAAACAGAAAATAATTTGGGTTTTCTGTTGTACGCAGAAAATCTAAATTGTGTATATTTCTTCAATATTCGACTTCAAACGCATTTGTTTTGAAAACCCTTGCAGAAATATGTCTTAAATGAGATCCCCTTTCACATTATGATACAATATGAATCCAATTTTGCCATCAAACTTTTGGGGGCCCCAACGCTTTATAGAGGGGCTTTAAGTCCCTAACTCCCTTGGCTCTACACTAAGGTCGATAGGGGAGCACACTGGGTTAAAAGTCCATTTATTCAGCAAACATTTATTATTAGGCATGTGTTTACCGTTGTACTTGAATTTGCTTTATAATTGGATGCAAGACATTACTGAGCATGAAATCAAAAGTACAATCTTTGAAATAACTTATTTGACCATGTTTAAAAGATTCGGAGAGACTCTCTTTCAGTTCACGAACAAATCATATCCAATTCTCTAATGCCGTTTAAAAAAAATTATGGTGATAGGATGTGCATACTATTTTGACGCAAAGCGATTTATAAAGTCAAATAAAATCAGCACTTGAAAAAGCCCAATGAGGGTGAAAGTTTATAAAACAATTTCTTCTTGTACAAAGGATCTTTTTTTTAGGGGGGGGGGGTGTTTTTTGTTTATTTTCTCGAACTCTGAGCAGAAGTACTTTCTTAGATATATTATAGCTAAATGCAAGTCGTAAATGTTCTTCCTTTCATGAGTACATGTCCGGGCTGTATGAATAGGAGACGAGATTCGATAGGTAAAACACATTTCATAGATGTTCATACCAGGGGCGGATCCAGCCGGCGGCTAGGTAGGGGGCCCGATTCGTGAAAAATGTTTAGGGGCGACTCATCCGACTGGCCGAAAAGAGGGTGGGAGGGGGGTAGTGAGCTCTATTTTTGTGTTCGTGATAAAATATTTAGCGGCGACACAGCTAGCCGGCCGAATAAGAGTGGGGGGGGGGGGGGGAAGTGAGCTCTATATTTTTTAAGGAGCTCAACGGGGGGGGGGGGGGGGGTGCAGTTCTATTTTGTTTACCCCCCCCCCTTTTGGCAGGGGGGGGGCCATTTTTTGTATAGGTCACATTAACGTTACCATCTCATTTGTATATCTACTTTTGGGGGCAGGGGAGGGGGCCGGTTCCCCGGGACCCCTCCCCTGGATCCGCCACTTGCCCTTACCACAGTGAATAATTATGAATGTTGTCATATTTTCAGAGCACGCAACACTATAGCAACCAGCAGAGGCGGATATCAAAACAAGAAGCTATCATTATCATTTTAGTACAATAGGGGGTATTAAAAATCAAATTCTTTAAATTCATGATTCTTAGAAAATAAATAATAACTAAATTAGTAAAACAATTGTAGTTTGGGATTATTGAACGGACGTCAACATTTATAGCTCGCATCTTATGGCTGGTTATCCTGCATTCCTATCTCACACAATGCCAGAAGACTAATGTTCTTCAACATCCACCGATCGATTGTGGACCCCCTAACCCGGTTTCAGGCATGACACGACGACCATGCTGCCTTGCTTGCCTGTAGTATTCCCATCGAATGTTGTTATCTCTCATATTCTTGTATAATGAATGGTAGTGGCAGATCGCTGTAGGCGGCTCTCATCCATATGCTCTTACCTACCTCCACTCCATGGTGACCATGCGGCTTGAAGATGTACGTCATTAATGAATGCTGGAGAGCACTGGCGTGTTTGAAGGAGGGAGCTAGGGGCAATGTACGTGCTTCTCCTGAGAGATTTCCGAAAAAAGTGCAGCTATTTTTTCTTTGTTCCCGGCGTAGAGTTGACAGGATATGAATATATGGAATAATTTGTTAACGAATGCACATAACTGTAAAAGGACGAAATATAGACACATTGTCAAATGGGCCGCTTTTACCCCAAAATATGGCATTTTGGAGGATACCCACCCACCCATCCCCCCCCCCCAAAAAAAGAAACATGGCCCTAAAAAGAGTGGCTTCCATGCACCCCAAGGTCTTGATACGCCACTGCTTGAAGAGCGTGTTGAGGACCAGCTAGCATGGCTGCGAGCTGCTGCCTAGCTAGGCCCCTCGATCGCACTCCATCTCGTCCTCCTCGCCATAATGGTATAGTCTTGGCTCATGAATACTTCTCGATCTTTAGACCCTTTCATAGGCGATCCCGAGGGGCGGGGGTGGGGGGACACGTCCCCCTCATTTTTGTTTCGAAAAAGTGCACAAAAATGTATGGCAAAAATTGGCAATTGGCTCAGTCAGTAAAGCGTCTGCCTGTCAAACCAAAGATCCCGGCTTCGAATCCCACCCAGGCGGATGACTGAAGCCTGCGTTGTGTGTTAACGTACCCCTCCCCTTGCTCATACTAGACGCAGGCTATGTTAAGTGGAAAACACTCCGTCCCTCGGATAGGACGTTAAATGGAGGCCCCGTGTAGAGAAGAGTTACTACCTTTGCACGTTAAGAACCCACTGCACTGTTCGTATAAGAGTAGGGGGAACCCCGGTGTAGTGGTCCACCTGCACACACCCCAGTATAGTACGATGATACTATACTCTGTAAAGAGGTATGTACTCAAAATGGAAGAAGAAGAAGAAAATACCGACAAAAGACTGCAACACACTTTTAGGCTCAGAAGGGCACAAGAGCGCAGCGTTTAGACCCTCGCTTAGATCCCTCGCATAATATCCTTCTAGATATACAAGTAAATAATTATTATGGAAAATCTGTATTCCGTACTATGCTCCCTTGTCCCTCACGTTTCGTCCCCTCAGGCCTCAGCCATGAAAAGAAATCGCTGCCCCTATATACGAGACAAAATGTATGAGACAAACAAGTGGGGACATCGCCAGAATATAGGTGTTGAATCAATTTTGCCAATAAATTAGCCAAGCCCCCCCCCCTCCCCCCAAAAGGTTACTCATTATTCACCTAAATGTTTTAGACAATGCGGGCACGTACTACTTTTCTTCCTCTTTTCAAAAGCCTTAAATATTCCACATTTCCTCACGGGGCCAGATAAAATTCCGATAGAATTATGTTTTTGAGGAGAAATGATGTTGCATCATCTAGTTCGGTTATAGGGCTTATATTTTCCTGGAACGCTTTCCTGGCTCTTTTTCATAGTTGCCACACAATAATTTTTACCCAATTTGCATAATGAGGTGTAATTATCAATATTTGCATCAACAAAGACACATCCCCAATTAGCATATCAAGTTGTGTTTCAGAAATACAGCGGTGGCACGAGGAGGCAAATTTCCTCTCCCAAACAAATCAAAGTCTCTGCAACCACCGTCCAACCCCTCCTTCCAACTCTTTCACAGCTATAGCTTTCTACATTTTAGCTTGGCCTCCTCAGATAACGACTCCTCAGTAATGGGTCTCCCTCTCTTGACGAAAACTGAACAAGTTAAATGCAACATCGTGTTTCCAGCTGCAGCATCGACGAGCATGGCATTTAATTTCTTCTAGTGCTACGCGTACACACTATAAACTCTCAAAATGAGGGTTGAAAAGTGCTATTTTTGCTCGAGTCCTATTTATCCAGGACACGGGATTCATTTTGTTCGTAATGACAGTAAAGTAAGTGCGTTTTGTGTACCGTATTTAGTGAATTATGCATGTGACACGTTTTCAATTTTATTTTGTGATAAAAGTGGGGATATTATTGTACAGCAGGCAGTGTGTTAGAGCTATGTGTATAAATTGAATGAGAGCGCGACTGTGTTGGGTGTCGGGTATCTGTACATTTAATAGTATGCAGATGTATGTCTAAATATCGTTTTAAAACCATTACTGTTCAATCGACATTACTCTTATGTTATGTATATGTATCAGTATTATTGTTTGCATCGTATGATTGTTCATATCTACTGTCATTATTGTGATGTGTTGTTAATAAATTCAAATTAAAAATGAGGACGATCCTCATTCTCGGACCAGCGCCCCTAGGCCTACTGACAACTGTTTAAATAACGGTCATGATTTAAAAGTCTTTGGCCCGAATTCACAAAGCAAGGTTTGAGCTCAAACCTCCTTTTGTTTCACCAAACCTCCTTTTGTTATTTACAAACCTGGTTTGTTAATAACAAAACAGGAGGTTTGGCGAAACAAAAGGAGGTTTGAGCTCAAAGTCAAACCTTGCTTTGTGAATTCGGGCCATTATCTTTCTTACCTGTTACGTGTCAACTTTCTTTTCTTTTTTGGAGTGGTTGTACATAAAAACAAAGACATTCATAAATCTATACACTTTCTCACATGTTTCACGACAAAATGCTGTACAATACAAGTAGGGTCTACATACCGACAGTAGGCCAGGGTGCGTCCATATATCTATATCAGTGTACTTTTTTGGTACCGTATCTGAACGCTTCCAAATATGTGTGACAATGTACTATGAGGCAGTTTTTGAAAGTAACAAAAACAAATCCCTGTCTGTCGTTCTCTGAACAGATCTTCAGGTTTTGCAGAGGTAAATGTCACAAGGCATTCAAGAAGAAGAAGAACCCCAGGAAGGTCAGATGGACCAAGGCTTTCAGGAAAGGAGCCGGGAAAGAGTTGGCTGTGGTAAGCATTCATCATTCAAATTTTCTTTTTGAGTCCACATCAGTTGTAAGACACCTGTTCGTGCGTCAATTGTTCCACATCAATTCCCTACACAAACCAAATTCGTAACTTCAAACATGGACAAAACATTTTACCTAACTCTAACCTAAAAAATAATTGCAACTCTAACCCTATACCTTTGACAAAGTAAAGACTGGAGCAATTGTCGCATAGGCAAATGTGGGACACCTCCACACCCTGTTGCCAGTTGAAGAATTCATATACTAATTAGATTATAATTTTGTAAATATTTGCGATCATTGTTTTCATTGGAATTTGTTTTTGTTTTTCATTTCCTGTAAACAGTTTCCGGATGTAGTAGTTTTGTAGATGGAAGAAAAGAAAAGCACCTGGTAAAGAGTTTTGGGGTGGAAAATAATTTTATCTTTTAAATAAAATCTGGTATTTAGAGAGGAAACGTTTAAATCAGAGTGGCATTTATTTCAATGTTTTTCACATCTTGACTGAAGTATCAAACTTCATCTCCTGAATTACATAGATTTCTAGTGAATTTCAGTTACATGTCTCATGTATCAGTACAAGGTGTCATTGAATATATTCATAGTATCGCTAAAGTAAAAATATACACCACAAACTTGATCCCTTTCACCGAGTTAGTGGCTAGTATTTGTTATTTTCCTACATGTAGTTTCCATTTTTCATTATTTTTCTTTTAGGACAATTCATTTGAGTTTGAGAAGAGGAGAAATATTCCAGTGAAATACGAGCGAGAGCTCTGGCAGAAGACGATCACAGCGATGGCTAGAGTGGATGAGATCAAAAATAGGAGAGAAGGTCAACATATCATCAACAGGTAAGCATCACCTGTCAGATATACAGTGGAACCTGTCTATAAAGACCACCCAAGGGAGACAAGAAAAGTGGTCTTTTTAGGCAGCTGGTCTTTATGTACAGGTTCCTTTAGTACATGTTTAGTCAATGAGAAACCATTTTCAATGCAAACAAAAAATGTGGTCTCTGTAGACAGATGGTCTTTCTATACAGGTAGTCACTAAAGCAGGTCTGACTGTACTTTCATTGGGTGTTTACTCAACATCAAAATGTGTACATGTTCTTTATCCCAAAAGCCATGTACATACAGTAGTTTTCTTTCAGGTCATCGATCCAATGTATATCATGGACAATGATATTATATTATAATTAGGATTTTTTATATTTTTTTATATTAGATCTCTGATATAACACAAGACTCTGATATTAAAATTCAGGGGTGCCGTGTAAAAACAGATCTTTGTATCTTTCTTGAAATCCACAAAATAGGGTACTAACCAAGGTGCATTAAAATTGTAGTAAAAGTGATAGTTTACCTTCTCTACTCCTACATTTTCCATTAACTGTAGTCAGTAGAGGGTTAAATGTTTTCTAATTTTCTGGCCCCTGAAAATTGAGAACGATATGATAATGAACAAGGAAATATAACAATCAATTTAAATGTATGAAACATTTGCCTTCTTGTTCTTTCTCATACCTCAAGGATATATTTTTATCTGGGATTGTGATATTTTATCCTAGAATTAATGCTCTAGGAAATTGAAGGAATTAGAATGATTTAAAAGTACTGGTCATTGTTATTTTAATGCTTCAAGACATCTGTCATCGACAATTCAAACACAGAAGTGACATGTAAAATATTGATGCACAATATTCAAGGAATTTCATTTGTGATAAACAGGAAAACAGACAATTTTCAATGTAGTTGTGTTCCCATTTCCATTGAACTCTCTTTTCATGTGCGTTCACAGGTTAAAGAAGGGCAAGGAGTTGAGGAAGCAGAGAGATATCCTGGAAGTCAAAACGAGCATCCATCTTATCAAATCTCCTGCTGCAGGTATGTACATTCATTTTCTCATCATTTCCACCACCTTGTTAATCCTCCACTCTCCTCCTCCCCTTTTCATTAATGGAAACCTCACCTCAAAGAATAGGTGTAGGTATTCTGAAAAATGAGCTGTGTTCCTCCCCCTTGATGTACAAAGTGGCCAAGAGACAAGTGACATTCTTGGCATGATGTAATGCCTTTTAACATCACATGGGCGCAGCCATTTTCTTGAAAATGTGATTATCAGGCAAACTTGTACATGTATCATGCCCCAAGCTTTAGTTGGAAAGAGTTTTTAATCTAATAAAGCCTTTACTTTTCAATCAGGAGTGAAACCATTGGTGAGAATGTAAAAGTCATATTTGATGAAAAATAAATAACAGGGGAACAATTGTAAATCATTCATTTAAAAATACTAAAATATAGCACTTGACAAATCTATTTCATTTATGCGAAACCTTCAGCCCAGAAGAGCGCCAACTTATTTATGCAATTTTTTTTCTGACAATCATAGTACAAAGATAAGAGTCGTATAATATGTAGACAAATAGGGCAATCAAACTCTGCCAAAATATGTTACCTTCAGTAAGAAGTGGCAAAATTTGGGAATGGGAAAAAAGATTAGATATGGAAAGAGTATATAAACATTTCTTGAATTGAAAGTTACAAAAAAAAAATCACAGAATAGATGGGGATGTGTGGTTGTCCAATAAGTTGTCCAGTAGGTTGTATATTTATGATGATGTGTTATATTTTATTATCTATTTTAGCACTAAACTATTTAGTTCACATTCTGAAGAGTAATACAAAATATAAAAAAATGAAATCTGGTAACATGATATAGATACATTTTCCACTGTTATTCCCACGAAAAGAAAGATTATCTAAACAAAAATTGGTTTATTTGTCATCAGGTCTCAAGGAGAGGAGAGCAGAAGAGGTCCAAGTCATCGAAGAGCAGGATGAGGAGATGGCTGTGGCAGAAGAGAATTGAACCTAGAACCTTTCATACAAAGGTGTACAATGTGAATACCAGAAGACCGGGACAAAGCTTGAACTTCTTGAAGCACAGAGACTGAACTTCAGACTGTCTGTGATACAAACATTTAGAAATTGGAACATAGCTCGCTTTGTTGAAATGAGGGCATATTATTATTATTGGAGCGCTCTACAAAAAGACCTTGAGCTGATGTTTAATCAAGATTCTTGGTCTAGACTGTATGTTGTCTAATGAAGGTTATTAAATCTTCATTGTATATGATTTAAATATGGTATATGTAGCTTATCAAAATGGAGTGGCACATAAAAGCAGACTTACTGCTATCTATATTCAGTACAGTATATTCAGTAGAGTATACCTCATAGCGCGATTTTGGACTGCAGTGAATGCCTTCCCTGGTCAGAAATTTCCCAGGATGGGAAAGTTGAAAGATTATTTGCCAGGCATTTTCTCGGTTAAAAAGCTGTTGTTCGATGTGCCACTGCATTTTGCTCTTAAAGCCCACATGAAGTCTAGCATTTGCATCATTTTGATTTGCATATTTTTCCCAGAATAATAATAATAATAATAATAGTGGGTTCTTGTATAGCGCACATGTCAGTCAGATTTGACCCGCCTGGCGCTCCCGATTATTACCCTGGCTTTAGCACGGCTGCCATACGGCGCTCTAGCACTTCAAGGAATAAATTCCTACCAGGTCTTTTAAGTGATATTTGCGGTAATCTTGTCAAAATTACAATTTTTAACTTTAAAATTGCTGCTAATTTCATCGACCATTTGACTACAACTACTGTAAGGCGGGTTTGTGCTCAATCTTCTCTCTCAAGCAACCTACACAATTTGTAGCTAATTTCTTAAATGATGGCATTTATAGTGAGTTTCAAAAGTATGTGACATTAATATGTACATGCTCTTATAATGAAAGGCAAGGTTGAAATGTAAGGACTCTGAATTTTAAATGTGATATATTAATTGTATCTGGGTGTTTTTTTTTATATCCAGAGCTTGTAAATAACATTCTTTTAGATTTACTTTTGTTTCCACTCTTTATTCAACATCCTGAATTATTTAGAGAAAGGAATCTTTCATAAATAGTTATAACCTTTGATTAGAAATAGAAATGAACCTGCTATTATTTAGGTTTACAGATTATAAGAAGTAAAAAATCAGTATATTATTAACAATTGTCTGAACTAATTTCCATTGGTTGTGGCACAAATATCTGCAACATTTGATAGACACCATTTTTTAAGTTCTTACCTTTCAAATTTTACACTTCTTATAAACAAAGGTTGTGCAAGTTTTAAAGGGATATTTGAAAAGAAAACAAAACTAGAAAATGCATGTTCATGTAGCGTCCATTATTAAAAATATCTCTACATCCCCAAGTCGGAATGAAAAAGTTCAGTTATTATAGATAAAGTCAAACCAGTCCCCCTCCCCCCTGTAAGTTTTTTTTCTAACCGATACCAGTATACAAAGATATTTAATGTGAAAATGTACATGTATGCATGTTAGTGCGAACATGTGAATAAACCTGTATTATAATGTATTTATATTATTTTCAATGGTGCATGTTTTCTGTTATGTCTTTATTAATCAATAATTAGGCACTTTGGGGACTAATCTTAATTCACTGTGCTCTGTGTAATGTAAATATGCAGGCTGGTATTATGTACATACCGGTACATGTATGTTGAAAATGCCAACTTTGAATATTGCTGCAGTGTAAAGACGTTACAGGGTTAAATATGGAAATCACTAAGAGTGAAAGTCATGAGTAGAATAGATGACACCCTCACATAAAACTTGATATTCAAGGAAGGTACATGTATCTCAGAGTTGACTTTCATACGGCAGGCCATCGTATCTCTTCATGCTCTTTTATCTTGACAAGTCCCCTGTAATATATTCATCTGAAAGTTTCCCCCTCCCCTTCTCTCTCTCTATAAACATGTATATACATCTCTCTCTTTCTCTTTCTCTCTCTCTTTATCTCTCTCTCTCTCCCTCTATTTTTCTCTTTTGACTGCACAACAACAATGGCAAAAATAAAAAAATCATAATGCTTTCTGGGTATAATGAAAGATGACCTTTAATTCATGCAATTTGGCATTTTGGCCTGCCCTTCTTTCGACAACATGCATATTTACATAAAATACATTTACATCATTTACATACATACATACATACATGTATATGTTTATGTTTTCCAAATTATCATTGACATGAAATGCCACAAAATAATGCCAATTCCATTTGAAGAAATAATGATGTAGCTGAGACATTTGTTCTCAACTTTAACGAACCAAAGCAAACATAAATATACATGTATATATTTATATATAAACATGTTAAGTCGTACACACATTTTCAATGGATTATATGTATGAACAAACATTTGAAAAATAGATTATGATCAATTTTTTCTCATGAAATCTAGGGGAAAAATGATGTAATAGATCATACCAGATTTCTTTTTACCGGTACGGGTATACCTTTTTTAATATTGAGTAAATACAATGTGATAATTATCAACTACCTCACTAATTGTGTATACAGCAAGAAATGCTAACGTATTGATGACACATGTTCAACAAAAAACATTGTTTTGAAAAAAGTAAATCATAACCATTTGAGTACTATGTCAATTTCCTCATCAAAACAAATTTGATTCTGTCATATGGAAAGAATAATAAAACAAACAAGTACGTTGTTAGCGAAACACATTTGCAGTCTTTCTTTTAAAACACACCATTTTGTTCACACTTTGGCGATCCCAAAAGAGCCCAAAGAAAAGTACCCTTTGAATCAAGACTTAAAGGTATAGACCAGTTTTGGAAACGCCCCCCTCTCAAAAAATGAAATGGAAGCTCTTATTACCAATCATGTGAAAGAATAGGTTCTGACTAATACGTGATGATACAAATTTTGCTGGGAAACCGCCTGCTAATTGATATATTTGGTAAATTATTATATCTACCGGTATCCGGACTGGATAGATATCACGTAGTCCCATATACATCTTTCTGTGAACAGTGCTCGTAACTTTACGAAGACTGGGCCAAATTTCTTATCATATTGATGATTCCAGAACCTTGCAGTATACACCAATACTTATATGCTAGATGATCAACCTTTTCTGACCGATTCCACAACGTTTCTTTCACAATGCAATCGCATGACCATAACTGGTCTTTATCTTTAACTAATACAGTGGTCAGGTCTGGTCTAATCATTAAAAGAAACCAAAATTTATAGTGGATACAAATTGATTAATACATATTATTTTTGAAAGAATTCATGCCACAACATGCAAGGTGTTTTTTTTCTGGAAACATCTTACTCTTGTATAGGTCAATGACTACATGTTTCTTCATGAAATGTTTGACAAATGATATTCTGAGTGCACGTCTACCGGTAATAAGTTTATAAAGCAAAAGGTGAAGTGTTTGACAGCTCTATTCTCGCGATTCTCTTTCCTTTTCAGTCACATAACAATCTGAAGGTATCGTGCTTCAGTAGCTATCAGTCATGAAGTATGTCCATTCTTGATATCCATATCTTCTAAAGACTCCTATGCCTTCTGCATTATTACTCAAGAGAGTGTCAAACTCGTAAATGGGTCTTCTGTATCCTTAACCAGATATTACCACTCTTGCCAATCTGTCCAGCATCTACTCCACAGAATTTACAATTCTGGAATATCTCATATAATAGATCATCCAGTCCTTTTGGTGTCTTCAAGATGACGCATCCATATCCTGGAACCACTTTACTGCTACACAAATCAATCCAATCTCTACTTTTCAGCATTACATCTGGAATCTTGGGTACGAGAGGTTTTCAAGAAACTTTATCCCTCGGAGAGACACTGTCCTGTCCTTCTGCACCATCTCCGTGATGATGCACCTCTTTAAAGGCCCACTGCACTACTTATAGCTACTTGCGCCCTCTATATAACAAACGATGCCTAATCGGTGACCATTGGTCCCCCATGATCCTCTTTTTCTTATGTTAATTGAGAGCTGATTTGATGAGATAACCATCTGTCCAGTGACCTTGCAGTGTGGTCTAACCCCTCCTGTACACTAGTACAGATGAGCTTTAAAAGTTGCTGACTGCTCCACCAATCAATGCCATCTTAACTTCTTACAGATACCACTATAACTCTGGAATCTCTGGTATATTCAGTTTCCAAAACACTTCATGTTCTTTTGCACCATCTCCAAGATGAATGCACCTCTTTAAAACTTGCCGACTGCTCCACCAATCAATGCCATCTTAACTTCTTAGAGATACCATTATAACTCTGGAATCTCTGGTATATTCAGTTTCCAAAACTCTTCATCATGTTCTTTTGCAGAATCTCCATGACGAATCATCTACATTGTATACCCTAAAACCATCTCCAAGTTGATGCACTTCTTTAAAACTTGCTGACTGCTCCACCAATCAACGCCATCTTAACTTCTTAGAAATACCATTATAACTCTGGAATCTCTGGTATATTCAGTTCCCAAAACACTGCATCATTCTTTTGCAGAATCTCCCAGATAAATCATACCCTTAAACCGGCTGCCCATTCCATCATGCATCTACTTCTTGGCGTTATAGTCCTGGAATTGCTGATTCATAGGGTTCTCCGGTGACTTCATCCAGTCTTTTTTCAGCATCTGCTTGAGCTGCGACAGCCTGAGACTGGGATTCTGCGCCTTGAGGATCGGTAGGTTCACCTCCTCGTATGCCGCGTAGGCCGCCTTCACTCGCTTCTCAGGGTGCTTCACAAGGTCGGCATCTTTGATACTGAAGCATGTTTAAAGAGTGGAAAGATGGTATGACAAGTACATGGAGTTATTTTAATACAAATTAATGGCATATAAGAGAAGAAGAAGATGCAAACTGATTATTTATACTGCAAGCATGGCATGGATCTGATATTTTTATCAATATAATAATATATATTTATACCTAAAGTCATACAGAAACACATTGAAAACATTAGAAAGATGGATAAGACTTTTAGTTTCTCCCTATAAACTCTTCCACACATTTATTTGTCTATAACACAGGCAAAAAGACATTCTGGTAACATTTTTAATTTGAACACAAATCATGAGAAAGATTAACAGAGAGAGGCGGAGAGATTGAGTGAGAGTAAGAGATAGATTGAGAGAAAGATAAAGATGGAGAGAGAGTGAGAGGGAGATAGAGATGGTATGAGAGACAGAGAGGGGAGAATTAGAAAGAGAAAGAGTTTTACTGGCTCTGTAAGATTATCAGAGTGACAATCCAAAATCGTTAGATGCCCATAAAAGACAGCAAAGGCAGTCACAAGGGGAGATTAATGAAAAGAAGGGGTGCTACATGTACGTGTGCAACACAGAGGAACTACAGGAACACATACAAAAAAGAATGATCAACTATACCTGAGAGCCGAGATGGCTTCTCCGACATCCCTGGCCGAGACGACTCCATCTTGTTCCTCTTGTGCCAGCCTAATGTTTAGATTCTCTTCCAGAGGGGCATCAAGGTGAGTCGCTTGCTTCTGGGCTGCAGCTGCTGCTTCCTCTACAGGATTCAAATAATTATGTTCCAAATTTGTAATTGTTATCACCCTAAATGCTTCTCAGAGCCAGAAAGCCAAATGAAACAAGTTAAGGATGTTCATGCGTGGGTATATAGTCGTTCGTGAAGTAGGCAACTTGGCGATCACTACATAACACTGAGCCAATGGGTATTACGATCCTGTGCATACGTCCGTGTGCTGCCCTCTATATACCCAAACATGAGCAACTTTAACATCCTTCTGGCTCTCTTAGCAGTCAATATTGTCAACATTTTAATATGAAGCAGATGAGATTGGACAACATTTATGAAGATGCAGACTTTCTTAAAGTCCCACTGCAATACTTGTAGCTACTTGCGCCCTCTATATATATATATCAAACAATGCCTAATCGATGACCATTGATCCTCTTTTTCTTATGTTAATTGAGAGCTCATTTGATGAGATAACCACATGTCAGTGACCATGCAGGGAGGTCTAATCCCTCCTGTCCAAACTAGTGCGGTGGGGCTTTAATAGAAAACGAGTAAAAATTCCCAGTCTGCATATCATACAATTAAACAAGGTCGAAAATCAAAATGATCTTTGTAGTTATACTGAAAATTACCTTCTCCATTCAAAGTAACAAATATTTTGTTGGGTAATACAATAGAAACAGAAGTGATAACTAATCATCAAATATTGAAACACCTCCATGATTGGTTAATACAGCTCATTCACTGTGCTATCACTGCAGAACCAGACACTTCCGTAATGGATAAAAGGAGCTAGTTTGTACATGTACATGTACATTTCAATGATGTTCTTTACTCTGTTTAGTTCTGCCTGAATAATATTTGCCTGAATAAAGACTCATGATTTCCTAATGTTGTTGATCTCTCAGCTGCCTTCCATTCAACCTGTAACACTTATTTGTTTCTGTCATCGTTCCTCCTCCTTTCTCCTGTTTACATTCTCTTCCATGCTTTTATCATTTCTACCTCATGCTTTCCATGAAGTATGTACCGTATGTATGTCATGGGCTGTATTAATACACATTTATTACTGGATAAAGAAAATCAGGGATAGTAATAACTTTTTCACTTTTAGAATTCTATTCTCTGTTTTAGGTACTTTGATTATGTATGTGTAAATTTCATCTTTTAATATTTTGTATGAATTCACATGATGAACAAAGAATGGGATTTTTCACAAATTTCTCAATTTGTAAAATTTAATTTGTCACATGATTTTGGATGACAAGTGATAATATTACCATGTAAATGTGAAGTGATATTGAGAAAATGTAAATGGTGTACATGTCAGGTATGTCAGCCCTTGGCTGTAAAGCATTGACAAAATAAAACCATTATTAAATTGAAGTGAATACCTTTAAGAGTTGATCACTTTCTTCATTCCTCTTTTCATGCTGCACCTCACTTATAAATTGTAGTTTAATTATCCTCTTTTCCTCCTTCTCTATGACATAAACTCTTCCCAACCTCTTCTTCTTTTCATTAATTGTAAACAGCAGCACTTTTTCACTGCAATTTTGTTTTTTAATAAATCACAACAAATTAATGATTCATTAGATGTGATTCAATTATTTTGTGGCATGAAGATTTTGCGAATCTTAACCACTCCATAAATTTCCTGAACATTAATTAATTGCACAGAGGTTTCTGTTTTACATTACCTCTCTCCTTTTCCATCCGTTCTTCATTGGCCTCAACTTGGGCCCTTGTGAGCTTGCCTGAGCCTCCCTTTTTGCTGGATGGAACTTTGATCTTTATATTACTCTCCTCCTCTTCCAGCATCTTTCTTAATTCCTCCTTTTTTGCAAGTTCTTCCTGACGCTTCTGCTCTTTGCCAGCCTATACGGAAGTAGACAATAAAAAAATTGCTTACATGTACCATGGGCAGACAATTGATAGTACAGTCAAACCTGTCTATAAAGGCCCCCCCCCCCCCCCCCCCCCCATGGAGACAAGAACAGTGGTCTTCACAGGCAGGTGGTCTTTATATACAGGTCCCTTTAGTACATGTTACAAAGAGAAACTACTTTCAAGGGAAACAAAATAGTGGTATATGTAGACAGGTGGTCTTTCTATACAGGTGGTTTGACTGTAGTAATAATGTTCCATTTAGACAGCCAATTCTTTATGCACTTTACATAGAGAATCCGTTAACCAAAATACATGATAATGGAAAGAAGAAAACAAATGGAAGAGCCAAAAATGCTTAAAAGTCTTTGAAAATGAATACAGTAACAGATGGAGGATAAATAGATGAAAGTCTGAGGATAGAAGTATAGCAGCATGCACTGACTAGGAATAACAAGTTGGGAGTGATATGACATCGTTAAAGGGATACTGAGTTCTGGTGCAGAGGGTGCTATACAAAATAATTTTTTGTGAGAAAATTGAGTGTCAAATTTGAAAGAATATATACAATTTATATGACAAAACCATCTTTGTTTGATCAAAATTGGTTCAGAGACGGCTGAAATATCCATAAATATAAACCATTTCTAATATTTTGAGCCATTGAAAAACGAGATAGCGCCTGATATGTTTCATTCTAGCCAATGGAAATATTGGGGTTTGGGGGGCTTTTTCGTGCTAGTTATAATAATACGCAACAACCAGCAGGCCAGTGTATTGTTATTATATATTAATTCAATTAACGGTCACCATATTTTTTTGAAAGTGGAGCTGAATTCAAACATTTTGGAGTCTAAAATGTCCTTCATGGCAATTTTAGGTTCTACAAGGGCACTAGAAATGTCATAAATAAGAATAAGAGCAATAACCATGCACTTTGAAGGCATTGCGGTCTGAAACAAGAACTCAACAAGAACTCAACTATGTATGAGATTAGGTAGTGGGGCTAAAAAGTTCTTAAGAACCTCTGACCTAACTGACTGATTTACAGAATGCATTAATTACCTTTCTTTGTATTTTCCTGTTGACTTGTTTGTCGTCGTCTTTCCAGTATGCGTCCTCGCTCTCTTTCTCTTTCTGTGAGGCTTCTGCAGCCTTGGCTTCGGCCTTCCTTGCCTTGGCCTCCACGGCCTTGGAGTTCTCTCCTTTCATCTTCTTAGGCATGATTCTAAGGTCTTAGATTTCTCTCAGCTTTCGCAAAACAATTATCATGAAGAAGTGTCTTTTTTCCCAGCACTGGCCAGCAGCAGTATAGTTTAATTGAGGTAATGCTATGGCTCTAAAATCTCTCACTGTTACCTTTTCAGGTAGTTTTGTATCAGTTAGTTACTCTTTGAATTCTGCAAGTTTGGTTTCATCAATAAAAGAGAGAGGCAAACCTTTGTTTAATTGTTAGCCAAGATGAGTTGATTGTAGAGAACAATGTCTGGTTCAGTACTTCAGAAATTAGGACTCACAGATTTGTATCTCTTGTTCCAACTATAGTAGAAATGCTGGTTACAATCTACAATGAAAGGGAGCAGAATTGCAGAAGAGGTACATACTACAAACAAAAACAACTTGACATTTGAAAGACCAGATTAACAAACAAAAAAATGATATATCGATCTGTTCAAACAGTTAAAACATTCATGCAAAAGAACTGCATTAATATATACAGATCTCATTTCTCTTCTACGTATTGACTATTGAGGGCTGGTTAAAACTTAAAACTCTGCTAGATGTGCAATTAATAAAAGTGGTCATTTTGTACAAAATAGGTCTTGAAATTTGCGAACTGGATGTGCATTGGTCTTATCATTGTAGACTTGGAGAAATTAAGGAAAGGTGATTCTCCTTCATCTCCTTCCACTTTGTCTCCTCCTTTTGTTCCTCATTTTTTCCTTCTCCTCTTCCCCTCCTGCTCCGTTCTTATTATTCTTCTCCTCTTCTTCTTTGTCCCCCTCCTCTTCTTCTTCTCCTCCTCCTTCTTCTCCTCCTCCTTATCTTTATTCTTCGTCCCCTTCTTCTTCAATTCCTCTCTAGGCCTACTTTGAAATCCAAATCCATGACTCGTGTTTTTGTACGCATTTCAAGAACTGAAGAAAAAATAAGCTGCAGGTTTCAATTATCAAATCTAACATGTTGTTCAATAGATGGGACTGAAATTAAAGCTTCTTTTAGTGTTAAAAAAAAGGAGGGAGCAACAACCTCTAGAATATAAAATATCGAAAAGATATTGTTATCTCATATTTATTTATTTTTGAATTCAAAAATACACTAAACAAATGCTTGATATGAACAGAAATATAAATAACACTTACCATTCGTTTTTTTAAATAGAATTTAAAAGGAGAGTTGAGATTCATGAACTTGCTGCCTCAGCTCAGCTCAGACAGGCGCAGGCACAGGAAGAACATCAGTAAATTAGTCTTTAGAAATTAGAGAAAGAAGCATTCTTTGTTGAAGTACTTGGATCTGGAGGGAAAATGTCTGTAAATTATGCTGAAGGTCTTTCACCGTACGACCACAAAGGGAAATGTGGTCTTCCTGAGGTAAATATCAACTCTTTCACTGGGGTCATCAATTTCTTCTAAATCCAAATCCTTTTCGGTCCCATGCCTATAAAATTGTGTTTGTGGATTGAATAGAAGTCTAGATATTTATTGCGTCACTCAGTTGTCATGTTGTAACTTAATTAATCTATTGCACCAGTAGGCGATATCTTTACCTAATAAATCGTATTAATTTATATAATTTGAATTGTTGAACTCACATTAGACTCTACACCTGGATGCAATCTGCAAACGCTCTTTGATTTTGCTAGATTTTACTGGCCATTGACGGTCATCATTCTATCATTTATCATTTTATGATTGATGATTGATTGCATGTCACAAAAGTAAATCTTGTTGTTGCATTTCAACTTAAATTACAAGTTAAGCTTCTTTGGAACACCAGGTATATCACCACACACAAGTATTCCTTTTATTTGAATATTCATTTTTATTTGTATATTATCTAGGCCTATTCCTTTTATTTGTATAGATCTAGATCTATAATTATTTATTAGGGTCTCCTCCTCCTCCTCCTTCTTTTTTTTTCTTATCATCATTATCATTATTGTTATTAATATTATTTATTATTATCATCACAGGGCTTAAATTAATCTAAGGCCACCAAGGCCATGGTCGGGGATGCCCTTTTGATTGGCCTTAATTAATGCCCTTCTCATTGGCCTTGGAGATTTTGTTGTGCCCTTTCCAATTCTTCCTATTTGTGCTGTAATATAGGATTGTGCCCTGCAGAAAAGTGGCCTTGCCATAAACATATTGAAATTTAAGGCCTGTCATCATCATCATAATTAACAATAAAATGGTCAATATTTAATCTACGATTTCAAGAAATAAACATTCTTCAAAATGCTTCAAACCCTTGCAACAACAAAATATGTAACTACTAACTAATAGTCTTAATAACCTTAAAGGATAGACCGAAAGCTTCAGTCTCTGATATAAAAAAATACTATTTGGTCATTCAAACACATAAAGGAGCAAACATTTGAACACATTAATTTAGGTAACCATGGGTATCATGTTCATTAGGCCTGCTATGTTGTTGTGAAGCTGTTGAAGCCTAGAGAATCCTTCAGTAAAAAGAGAAAAAACATGCAATAAATAATTTCTCAAAATCAGGATGATAGAGTCTTCTTGCAAATTAATTTGATTCACTGCTTTTATGAGTTTTCACATCTATTAAAACAAATTGGAATATATGTATTATTTAGAAAAGGATTTAGCTACTTTCTTTTACATTAACCTTTACAGTAAACATAGGGCTTTGAACTTGAAATAGGAGGTGAACTTAACATTTTACAATCGTTTCAAATTCAATTTGATTCTCGTTTAATGTAGAAATTTGATGAGCCAGAGGTTGTTGCTGAGAAGGTGAAGAAACTTGCAGATTTAGTGAAGAGTAGTCGTCACATGGTGGTGCATAGTGGGGCGGGCATCAGCACTGCAGCTGGCATTCCAGATTTTAGGTAAGTACCAGTATGTAGGCAATGCGATGTACCGGTATACAAATCTTTCAAAACAAAAATTCTTCAGCTTTAATTTAAACCCACTGTCTTGTACATCTTTAATAATCTCCTCCCACACCACCCTAAGTATTGATATATGCCCCCTTTAATCACCAATGCCCCTCCCCTCTCTTTTTCCATTCCAAGAAATTGTAAACATACACAAATATATATATTTCCTTCTTTGAAGGAATTAGTTTTGTATAGTATAACATCAGATGGATTGGAGGTCAAGGAACCAAAGAGACAAGGCAGAAGAGCATTGCGGTGGTACCGTGGTACGCTACAAATTGATTTTGCAGATTCTGTGAGATGTACATGTATCCTGTACAACACGTCTTTTATATCATTTAAGAACGATAATATAACCATCAACTCTGGTTCTTTCTATTGCATTTTTTTGGATGAAATAAATCAAATGGTGTAAAAGCCTTAATGCCTATGAGGGATTAAGTGCACATAATTCCCAATTTCTAGAATTATGTTCAGGGCTCAAATTAATTTTTTGTCCAGGGGGGCTCTTCCCAAAAAAAAAGAGCCCCTGTGAGCCTTCTCACGGGGGCTCTTTTAGTGCTGACGGGGGCTCTTATTTTTAATACAAATTTCCATTGAATTGGTACCCATGAAACTCCTAAATTCCTTGTTTTTTTATCATTATCATTTATCGTCCACGAGCCGCGTAGCGGCGAGGCGATTTTTATTGTTGCTATTTTGAACCCCCGTATATAAGACAGTGATGCTTTCCTGGCATCTACTGACATCTATACTGTGTAGGTCTGGACACATGATGGCATTTTTCTATGCACATCACATTTTCACTTTCATTTTCACAAGGGGGGGGGGGGGGGGGGGTGTAGGAGGGTTAAACCCCCTAAACCGCCTAGATCCGCCCCTGCAACATCTTTGGTCTTGTTCTTCTTCTCGATATTGATTTACTGGTCGAGGTACATAATTTGCTGGTCTTTTAAAATCACCAGATTTCAGAGGATTCACACTTTTCACAACGAAAAACTTCTGCATATTTCAGTCTTTGCGTAATCGTCTCCAGCTCCAGCAGATATTGGGCGTCAGCATGCAAACCTGTACTACCGGCGCAGTATAGCCACTGCTGACGGCCGCACAATATAGTGCGAGCTTCCGTTTTTGTTATATCGGTAATACTCATAGAGATGGGAGAGATAGCGCCATCTAAGTTCCATTTCATTGGTTTAAGGTTTGAAAATTGATACTTAATATTGTGTTAAAGTTATATCAGAAAAGATAATCTTTATTTTATAATTCCACGGGGGCGATTTTTAATTTTGCAATCGCCCCCGTGAGCAACCTGACGGGGGCGATTATGGAGCTCACGGGGGCGAATCGCCCACCGCCCCCGTGTATTTTGAGCGTTGATTATGTTGCAAAAACAAATAGAAGATGAAGAACAGGACCCCTTTCATAAAAATTGTTATCGATAACTAGTTACGATAGTTGTTATTAGCTACCGAAACCCTTTCATTTGATTTGGAGTGAGCAGATTTGTCACGGATCTGTGGCAGTTGTTATTAATAACAAGTTTTATGAAACAGGACCTAGATCTCAGTTTTCAGCCATCAGTAACTAAAACTACTCTACATCGAGGGACTAATCATTTGTGCTCTTTTACCTTCCAGGGGACCTAAAGGGGTATGGACCCTGGAGAAGCAGGGCAAGAAGCCGGAGGCGAATGTGACCTTTGACACAGCCAAGCCCACTGCTACCCACATGGCGTTGGTTGAGTTGGAGAGGAGAGGGAAGCTGCAGTATCTCATCAGTCAGAACATCGATGGGCTTCACTTAAGATCTGGCTTTCCAAAGTAAGTTAGCTGCCAACATCTTATGTGATGTGGGGTGTGTGTGTGGAGGGGGGGGGGGGGGGCATGTGCCCCCTTATTTATGCACATCATGAATAGATTCGATGTGGACTTGTTCACCAAACTTGCTTTCCTTTTAAAAGAGAAAAGTTAAGGTACATGTAAATTCAAATAAGGGTATGTGATTGTGGTCATTTTCAGTATTGAAATATGACTTCCCCTAAAAATCCAAGTTCATATTGGATTTTATATTGTGCTTATCTATTTAAAAAAAATTGTATCTAAGATTGTAGATGATGTTGTACAAAGGAAGTAAACAGCATACTTCAAAAAATGATGAGATTGTTCTGGATGAATTCAGGTTTCAGTTTGAAGCAAATAATGGAATGAACTGAATTAGATTTCAGATTTAAACATTTTATATCAAGAGCAAGTATATATTTGCAGGAATTCATGTATTTCAGGTTAAAGTATAGATACAGAAGTTTTGAGCATACAGGTATTTCTTGTTGAAGTATATTTAGTATGGGGGACTTATGTTAAAGAGTATATGATAAGGGATGTTTTATCTTTTCTTTGTTCATTAGGGACAGACTAGCTGAACTGCATGGAAACATGTTTGTGGAGCAGTGCCACAGATGTAGAAGGTAAGGTTCACAGAATAAAAATTGATTGATTACTTTGGTTAGGTATGTCTTGATACAAATATCAAGAAATAATCTGGATGAATTTTCTTTGTAAATTTATGGAAGATAGACTCAATATCATTCATTAAACAAATTAATGATACTTGTACACGCTTTTTCCTTCTATTTGACCCAGATTGATATGTCATTGAATTATTACCATTATTTTCTTTCTGCAGGTCTTTAAATAAACAAAATCACTCAACTAGGTATTTGTATTATAATTGGTACTGTGTGTCTGGATTGTCTGAGATATAAAAGTCTTTGTTCAGTAAAACCTGCATATAAAGACAGCTCAAGTGAAACATGAAAAGTGGCCTTTATAGGCAGGCGGCCTCTATGTACAGGTTCCTTCAGTACAGGTTTCAATGAGAATTTTGTTCAAAGGAAACAAAAATGTGGTATTTATAGACAGGTGGTCTTTCTGTACAGGTGGTCGCTACTAGAAGTTTGACTGTATTTGTTCACTTTGGCAAAGTGTTATTCACAGCATTTCCAGTATGAGATTCATAATCATAAGTAAACGCAAATTTGCATATATATTAACTGTAAAGGATATTTTTTTTGTATACATATAGGCAAACTATAAGAGCCATGCCAGTTCCTACCTTGGGTCTGAAACCAACAGGGAATCGATGCAGTGACAAGCCAGGAAGAGGAACATGCAGGTACACTTCAATCACCATGCTGATTTCTTGCATCTCTTCTCGCACTGTTTGGTATCAATTCCTGATCTTTCTTTTCTTTCTCTCTATTGGGTCATTCACGTTATATCCCTTTATATTTCTTTTTTTTCTTCTTTGCCATCCTCCTGTTCTCCTTTTCACTTTAACATGTAATTTCTTATCTTTCTCTTTTTTTTCTTCTTGGTTATTCTCCTCTCTCTCTCTTCTTTTTGTACTTCTCCGTACACTTTAAAGCCCCACTGTACTATAGCTACTTGCGCCCTCTATATAGCAAACAATGCCTAATTGGTGCCTGTTGGTCCCCCATGATCCCCTTTTTCTTATGTTAATTGAGAGCTGATTTGGTGAGATAACCACTTGTCAGTGACCTTGCAGGGGAGTTTAATCCATCCTGGCCAAACTAGTGCAGACATGCTTTAAAGTCTCAGTCTCCTTCTCTTTGTGTTTCTTCAATAACTTAGACATTAGCTAATAATATGACCATTTTTCAAATTCATTCTGCACATATTTACAGAGGAAAGCTGCATGACACTATCCTTGACTGGGAAGATGCTTTGCCTGAAACAGATCTTACACAAGCCGAAGAACATTTACGGTAAATAACCTGTCATCATTTGTCTTCCTTGAACTGTGAAACCTGTCTATAAAAACCATCTAAGACAGGCGGTCTTTATGTACAGGTTCCTTTAGTACACGTTTCAATGAGAAACCATTTTCAAGGGAAACAAAACTTGTGGTCTTTGTAGACAGGTGGTCGCTAAAGCAGGTTTGACTGTATATTAAAAAGCTGATTTGATGTAACAGAAATTCTTCCACCATTTATTTACTTTGTTTAGTACAGAAATAATTGAATGCCATGTATAAACATGTACATGTATGACAGTAATTAAATGCTGTAAAGTAAAAATGCCCCAATGAAACTCTTAGATTATTGAACAAATTTCTGCACATTGTATGTTTCATGGTACACTAAGCTGTATTCCATCTTAAATAATAAAAGCTATATTCTCCATGTATAAATAACACGTAACACATCCTGATGCACAGGGGCATATAAGTAATCAGACTTGAAGCCCAACATCAAGGTATTGTTTGCGCAGCGCAGGAGTCGGACGTCTCTTTTTGTTGCTCTCAAATTTTCTAGAATCCTTTTCTGAAAATACCTTTTTTCTGCTCAAATATACGACATTTGTTTTTGCATATGTCATTTTGATCAATTTTGAACGATCCAATCAACTTTTGGTGAAATTTATTGTCTCAAAAAGCTCAAATCAAGGTGCCAATTTTTTGGCGCGCCTCCGGTTTTTCAAAGGCAAAGCTCAAGGCTAAAGCCAGCTAGCCCAGGGTACTTGTACCCGTGTGGCCTGGCACGCATACTAGTAGCGATACAGACAAGTCGCACACGACTGACAAGGTCATACAGAGTTCACACAACTTAGATTAGAAGAGAATCACTAAAGAACAGCAAAAAAGCCTGAAGGATGGATACACTTCAGAAAACTCTTTCTCGATTATCACCTTTTAGTAAAGAAAAGAATCCTAGCTTTCAGGATGAGAATGAAACTGATTCTGAAGTCGAAGTTAAAATTCCAGAAGTTCGAATGAAAGAGCCTACTACGGGTCATGCCCCGGATGTTGATAAAGCCGGTAACGACAACGTACGTTATGGAGCGGGAGCTGGACGTACAAATGCATCCAAACAACGGTCTAAATCGTCTACTACTGGAAATAAGAAACAACCCAAGGCAAAACGAACTGTATCTTATGCTGGCCCGAGCAACCATGGCAGTGATCCTGAGAAGGATTTAGGACGAGCTAAGGGAAAGAAAGGATCAAGCAAGAAAGACATATTATATACCTGTGAGTATTGTGAAGAAGAGGGAATAACATATATGATTGAGTGTGAGGCATGCGAGAGGTGGTCGTGCCTGGCCTGTCACCATGTGACACTTGACATGTATCATTTCTTCACCGATGACAGAAACAGAGCTCATTGGTTTTGCAGAGATTGCGAAGCCATTGCAATTGAAGCAGCTAAAGCCAAAATAAGCAACAAAATTGCTACAAAAAACCTGTGCAATAATGTAGAAAGTGAAGTGAATGAAGCTATAGGGAAGATTCTGAAAAATGCACAAGAAACAATGAAAGAGATGGTGAATGAAGGAGTGAAACAACTCAAGAATTCCTATGCCGATGTGTGTAGAGAGCCTGTGATCAATGCTAATACTGAAGGGGAAATGTATAAATCTAGAATCACCATACTACAAAGACCTAAGGCTAAGGGCAACGCAAGTAACACAAACAAGAACAGTGACAATTCCAATGATGAAGGTGAAATGGACCCAGGGTTTGAGGTCGGAAATGTTGTAAGCATGACTACAATGGAGGAACTAGTGGATAGAGAGAGAAGAAAGAGTAACGTTGTGTTTTACAACGTACCCGAGTCCCAACATGATCAACTGCATGACAGGGTAGCAGAAGACAAGAAAGCAGTCTTAGATATTGCAAAGAATGGCCTCAAAATACACAATGCCCAAGTAGTCAAAGCCATCCGCCTAGGGAGCAAACGGCAGGACAAGATGTCAAAACCGAGAGCTCTTCTGATACAATTGGAGAGCCCACACAGGAAAAGTGAAATTCTATCGGCATCCAAGAGACTGAGACAAACAGATAGATGGAAGAATACATATATATCACCTGATATGACGAGGCAACAAAGAGAGGAGAACTGGAAATTAAGACAAGAACTCAAGCAGAGGAGAGAAAATGGGGAACAAGAACTGGTGATACGCCAGGGAAAGATTGTGACAAGATGGAAGAGAAATCTGCCTACAAAGGTGAATGGCACCAGGGATAAAAGAGAGCCAAGAGAAGCGAACCTCGAAACAAATCTACAGGAAAACGCTGACACTCCAGATCCGGCTCCTCTCAAGCCATGCTACATAGATGAGGACAACGGCATCGAAGTTGATGGAGTATTTGGAGCAGTAGGTGGGTCTCCAAAAAGCCAATGACTTGGCAACATTAATGGAGGACCCATAGGAAAAAAAGGGAGTAAAATTCTGAGCACGCATCAGAATAAATTTAAGGTACTATATACAAATGCTGACTCCCTAATAAACAAAATGGATGAACTACAAGTAGCTGTTGGAGAACATAGCCCAGAAATAATTATGATATGTGAAGTTATTCCTAAATCGGGCAACCTTAAAGTGACACATGAATTAATCAAAGTCGAAGGATATGACGTATTTACAAATATAGACAAGGAAAATAATCACAGAGGCATTGTGATCTACATCAGCACGAAACTCAAGGCTCAAGAAGTCTCATTTGACTCAGACTTTACAGAAAACACTTGGTGCACTGTCCTACTCGGAGGGAGAGATGAGCTTCTGGTTGGATGCATCTACAGGAGCCCATCTAGCATGATGGAAAACAACAAATTATTATGTGAACTTATACAGTTAGTTAGTGAAAGCAGAGTGAAGCATGTACTTATCATGGGAGACTTTAACTTTCCTGATATCAATTGGAAGAGAGCACATGTGGACTCAACCTCCAACAACCCGTCACACATGTTCCTCACCGCCACACAGGAATCGTTCTTCCACCAACATATAGATGAGCCAACCCGGCACAGAAATGGACAAAGGGCTAATGTGCTTGACCTCGTATTTACAAATACCGCCGAATTGATTCTTTCGATCGAATACCTGCCTCCTCTAGGACTAAGTGATCACGTATGTCTATTAGCAGAATTAGACATATTACAGGAAACAGATAAGACAAGAAAGAGAGAAAAACGTACAATCTATCAGAAAGGAGACTACAAAACTATGAACGAAACCCTGGAGACGATAGAATGGGAAAAAGTTTTTGCAGATAAGAACTGTGAGCAGGCATGGAATATATTTCTCCACAGAACAAAGGAATGCGTGGAAAATTATGTACCTGTACGAAAGTGTAATAAAGACAAAACACAAAATATTTACATAACAAGGCCCATCTTGAAACTGTCTAAGAAGAAGACACGTTGCTGGAAACGCTATACAGATGAGAACAGAACAAGAGAGGAAAGGGAAAAGGACTTCAAAGACTATAAACAAATAAGGAACCAACTTAGGAAAGCAACAAGAGCAGCTAGCAGAAGTTTTGAAGCAGATCTTGTAGAGAACATTGGCCAAAATCCCAAAGCGTTTTGGCGGTACGCCAACAGCAAGGTGAAGAGTAAGAGCCATATTGTGAGTCTCATGAAGGAGGATGGCCAACCTGCTCAAACTGACAGTGAAATGGCAAACATTCTTAATGAATACTTCTCCAGTGTATTCACTCAAGAAGACCTGCAGAATATACCAGACATACAAGTACCCTTACGAATGGACTTACCTACACTAAGTAAAGTAAACATACTAGTGAGCGATGTTGAAAAGAAGCTTAAAAAGCTTAACACCAACAAGTCACCGGGTCCAGATGGGACACATCCTAAGGTGATGAAGGAACTAGCAGAGACTATTGCCGAACCATTGACTTTAATCTACAATAAATCTATGCAGGAAAGTAAACTCCCACTGGACTGGAAAAGAGGCACTGTAGAACCTCTTCACAAGAAAGGTAGCAGGACACAAGCTTCCAACTACAGACCTATAAGCCTCACCTCTGTCGCAGGAAAGCTGATGGAGAAAGTTATTTGAGATGCTATAATTACACACTTACTTAGTAACCATCTACTCTCACAAAATCAACATGGATTTACCCCAGGAAGGACATGTGCAACTCAATTACTTTGCGTACTAGAGGAATGGTCGCGATGGCTCGATGAAGGGAAGGCGATTGATGTTATATATCTCGACTTCAAGAAAGCTTTTGACAGTGTTCCCCATGAAAGACTCCTACTCAAACTAGAGGCACATGGACTTGAGGGTAAACTCCTAAACTGGATTAGAGCATTTCTGACAGGGAGAGTACAGAGCGTCTTCGTTAACGGAGAATCTTCCAACTGGTCTCCAGTAACAAGCGGGATACCGCAAGGCAGCGTCCTCGGACCGGTCCTCTTCCTGGTCTACATAAATGACCTTCCACTTGACGTGAGAAAGAGTAAAGTAGCCTTATTTGCAGATGACACAAAGCTGTATAATACAGTGAGCACACCAGCACAGATTAATGACCTCCAAGATGACCTAAACAACCTGCACAGATGGTCTGAGAGATGGCAGTTGCCTTTTAATGAGGACAAATGCAAAGTACTCCACATCGGCAAGAGAAATCCTGAAGGAAACTACCACATGCAAGGGAAACATCTGCAATCAGTGAAAGCTGAAAAGGACCTTGGAGTGACAATTGACTGCCAACTGAAATTTCATCAACATGTATCATCAGCGGTCAGTAAGGGATACCAACTACTGGGAATAATGAAAAGAACATTCTCGAAACTGGATAAGACAACACTACCGATTTTATTCAAGACCCTAATTAGACCACACCTAGAATATGGGAGTGTTCTTTGGCATAGCAGATTTAAAGAAGATGCAAAGAAAATCGAAAGAGTGCAAAGAAGAGCTACCAAATTGGTTCGAGAAATCAAGGACCTCCCATATCAAGAACGACTTAAATACATGAACATGTACTCTCTGTACTACAGAAGAAGAAGAGGAGACATGATCGCAGTCCACCAGATCATGCACGGACTAGTTGACATTCCACAAGATCATTTCTTCTCCCAACCTGCAAGTAGAAGCAGATCCACGAGAGGGCACTGTCTCAAGATCCAGAAAGAACACTGCAGACTGGATGTTAGAAGTAAATCTTTCAGCAGACGAATAATACAGGACTGGAACAGTTTGCCAGAAAATATAGTGGTCTTGGCAACAACGGACAAATTCAAAAGACACATAGATAAGCATTGGTGGGAGTATCGCTTCGATCTCCCATGACTCCACTCCTGTGCATGCGCATATACTCAGTAATAAATCTAACAGGCTAAACCTAGAAGCAGTGACCGGGAATTACAGGCCAACGCCTTCTTCCTGTACCAGATGATGATGATGATGATGAAGGTAAATAACATTACCAGAAGAAATTTGTCAGTATTCACAAGAGAGCCTGATATGATAACCTAGATAAAGCAAAAGATCATTTTTGTCAAAGCTCGCAGAATCAGTAGAGAAATGGAGGTTGACTACGTTCCATTTACTACATGAATGCAGATTATATTTGTTCTGCTGAATGATGGTGATTGATTTTCATGGCAATTCAATAATGTAACACCTGTAATTAGCAAGCTCACATACATGTCACAGCTGTACTTAATCATGACAAATATTTGTCCACCATAATTATATCCACACAGGAGTTTGAACAAAGCACATTGTAGGCAAACACGGAATGTGATTATGATTTTGATTTTAATTTGTTTTCTTCCAATGAATCCATGTAGGAAGAGTGACCTGTCAATATGCCTCGGAACCTCCCTGCAGATCATACCGAGTGGGACCTTACCTAAACTGACAAAGAAGAATGGAGGGTCACTTGTCATTGTCAATTTACAGCTGACCAAACTGGTAAGGTTATGGAGAAAATACTACTGTCTTAACCAGCATAAAGGCCACATCGTCGTAAAGGCTGCACCCTGACTTTGAAAACTTGTTTGGAGAAAGAAAAATGCACCAAAAATGTTGTGTCAGATATAATGAAAAGAAAATAAAGAGTAAGAACTTATTTATATGGTGTCAAATATTTAAATACCGGTACCTTTATTTCCTAATTGTCATTATTTCCATGTCACTATCAATGCTATTGTATGTTTCCAATCAAGTATGAGAAAGAGAGGGATAAAATCAAACATTTGTCATTACTTAAAATTTGTATGAATGTAAAATGTTTTTGAATATTAAAAGTAGATCGTAGACATTTTTTTTTCATGCTTGTGGGCTAGTTGTAAAGCATTGCCACAGAAATCAAGTAATACAGGGATGCCAGTTTTCTGGCAATAGCCTGAATCCAGGCCCTGGTGAGTTATTTTCAGACCATAGTTTAGGT
>JAVYIG010016116.1:0-32625 GCA_035222895.1 Strongylocentrotus droebachiensis | reverse complement strand
GAGAGAGGGAGAGAGAGAGAGAGAGAGAGATGGGGGCACTGAGAGCTAAAATGTAAAGAGGAAAATATATAGTGAAATTAGGGAAGAACAGAGGGGTTGTGAAAGGAGAGATGAGAGATGGAGAGAGAGAGATCGAGATGGTAGGATAGGGGGCAGAGAAGTGGGGTGAAGAATTGGAGAGCGCGAGGGGGGAGGGGGGGGGGGGGGTCAAGGGAGGAGAACAAAGTAACAAAAAAAACTAGACATATAATACTTGTTTGGAACAAGTATAGGTGGGCTGGTCAACTAACATTTGAGACAAAATAGAGCAAAAATAAGCGACATACTGCTTACAAATTCTTAAAAGACAATATCATGTAGATTCATAACGTGAACTAAATTCACCTTCTATAGGCATAACACGCAAATTATGAAGTTTTTGACATGAGGCCTTTAATCAAAATATTCACTATGATGACGTCATCAAAATGAAAAATGATTATTACTGCGCTTGTAGAGAATTGTCTTAGCTACAACATATCGAAATTTTGAAGAAAATTGATCAATATTTACAGAGATACAATCAATTTTACATAAATATGCTGACGTCATAATATGCAAATTCGTATTTTGAGTTCCAAGGCCATTGTGATGATGTCACGATACACTTAATGGCCAAATGAGACATGGAATCATATTTCCGACTCATACTCTATCTTAATATGAAAAAAAATTGAGGATCCCGGTGCATTCCAAAGAGCTATAACGGATTTTGTATAGGCATGTTTTTGCCCATATATGCTATGTATTAAAAGACCTAGCGCACACTGACATTTATCTTGAATTTACGCTCATCTTGTTAATAATGGTCATAAAGAGATAAACATGGAATCAAATTCCTTGAAAAAATATGAGAAATATCATGAAAGAAAAAAAAAATGGCGATTCTATGTTTTTTAATGGTGTTACGCGCGAAAACGCGCGCGCATGCTCGTACGCGCGATTTTTATAAAATGCTTAAAATGACCTGAAACGTGTGCAAAATAAATTTGAGACGATTTTGAGCATTTAAAAATTTTGCGCGCGCATTGACGCGCGGACGAACGCGCACGCGCGCGTTTTTTGACCTGAAATTGACTGGACTGATATTGACCTTGATCATAATAAATATGAATGAGAAATACCTTTTGGTTATGAAGATATGATCATGAGTTGATTTTCAGAAAATTTCACAAAATGGCGCCTAGATGACGTCATCAGTCAAGGTCAAGGTTGAACAAATTTCTGTGTTTTGTTCTAATGCCTATACATATGTGTGCCAAATTTCAAGGTATTTGATTGAACCATTTTCAAGTTATCTTGCTCACAAAAAAGTGGGTCGAAATAAGAAAAATAAAGAAATAATAATAAAGGCGATTTTAACAAAAATATAAGGTGGTCTGTATTAGATACAGCCCACCTGATTAAAAGGAGACAATTCAGGGGAAATGAGAGAGTAAGAGGCCGAGAAAGATAGGGGATAGAGAAGATGAAGAGAGAATACGAGCGGGGATTGAGGCGAAATGGTAAACAGAGCGTGAAGACAAAAATGTAATTCTCTCGTTTCTCTGCTCTCTTCTCTCTTATCCTTTTCTGTATTCATCCTCTCTCTCTCTCTTTCCTTCTCTGTTTTGCCTCTTCTTCTCGCAGCTCCGTCAAGATATATCACTCCAAATTATATACCCACCACATCCACTGTCTTCCCTGTCCTCCTATAGCACTACCGACATTAACTGATCTTTTTTTAAATAATTCCTTTCTGCCAGATTAAAAGATTTCACTCATCGAATATTCAGAATACAGGTGTATCTGTTTCTGTCAGGACACTTAAAGGTACTATGTCCCTTTTGCAGCCAACCTCAAATTCTGTAGAACTTTCGGGAATTATGAATATGTCATGTATGTCCTATCTGTGAAATTTAAACGTTAGCAGTGTCCTCATATTCAAATTATGCAAGGAAACCCGTTTACTTGCTAGACTTCACTGTCAGACACTATTAAGTGACTGACTGGCTTTTTTCTTCTTTGGTAATAGCATACATGAAAAGAGTTGAAAAGGGTACATGAGCATTATTTTGTCTACATCAATAACCCACTTCTTGTGATGGCCAAGATTAAACTGATTGAATCTTTGGCAGCATAAAACGTATGACCATTCGGTACAATTGTCTGAAAATCAAGACTATTACTTTTGGGCTCTATAGCCCTAAAGTCGATTTGACAACTAATAGTCGTTATTTTCCCACTTGAAGACATTTTCAAGCCCCACCTTTTTTAGGGAAGTTCTAAATTAATATTATCTTTCAAATGCAGTTGGAATTGAACTTTTTCATTTTTTTGGCCTGCAAATGGGACATAGTACCTTTAAAATTATACATTTATTCTCATGGCCAATGGAGAGACTTTTCGCCCAGACCTGTCCTTTTAGGTGGCCATATACAACCCTTTTCAATGTTTAGTTCAACCAGAGGTTCAACTCGCCCGCTTTTGTTCTCGACAGAGTATTCATATTTATTTTCACCCTAACAAAACAATTTCACACTTGACTGATTTGATATAAATGGCAGCTATTATTGCCATGTACAAGAATCTGCCAACTATATGTGTAGAATCGTTTCACAAAAACTGGCCCTGGATTCGTTTAGGCATACAGAAGCGCTAACTGTAACAGCAAGGCAGCGAATTTTTCTCTTAACGCCGTGTACACCAATATATATGTGATTGAATTTTGGGCAAAAGCAGCAATGATTGACGAAAAGAGAGTTATATTTATGCGTTTTGGATGGGAAATGTGATCATTTATCAGTGAATTGGGTAAGTACAACATCGTGCTAGTATTTGTGCACACTTCTGTTCCAAACACCTACACGTATAAAAAAATTAGTTTCATATAGGTCGATCAAAATAATGGTAAATATACTTGATTACGTGGTGTTCTATTTTGGGGGGTTGATGTACATACCTTGATCTCTTTTTGACCATTTGACGTACATGCTGCTAATCTATTGACAAAGATGAAACAAAAACTATTCATGATCCATTGAAATGTCAATTTGTGCAGTTTATCATAGGTCATGTTGATGATTAAATGTAATTTCTTATGTGGGGTTTATTAATTGACCGGTATGGGTGTGGAGACCGGAGAACGGCAGTATTTATAGGCAAACATCAACTGTATCAAGGTATGAAAAGTCATTACTGACTCAGTTTGCCCATAAATTTCATATTTAGGCCTACTTAGTCATTCACGCGCGCTCTCTCTCTCTCTCTCTCCCATCGTGCCCTGTCTTTCTTCTCCCACCTCTCACAGTACGCCATGTCTTAACTACTCTTTATGCATACTTCCAGTGGCGTAATGAGCAAAAATATTCGGGGGGGGGGGGGAATACACAAAATCCGGATCACCACCACTCTTACACTACATGCAGGCCCCGTGGAACGTTTTTCAAAGTGGGGGGGGGGGGGGGGCTAAAGTATTTACGATCAGGTAGAGCGAAGCAAAGGGAGCGTAAATTCGCGTGGGGTCCAGGGGCGAAGCCTCAGGGGTTTAGGGCACTTAATTACAGCTGGTCATCCAGGGGCCCGCCAAAGGGCCCCTAGTGGGGTCCAGGGCGGAGCCCCCGCAAGCTCAAGGCTTTTAGGCATATTTATTTACGCTCAGATCCCTCAGATGAGCATATTTTGTTACCATCATTGATTCACTGGCAGGTCACTAATAATTGGAGTGGGGTCCAGGGGGCGGAACCCCTAGTAGCTCAGGGGTGGTAGACATCAATTGCGATCAAATTAGCATCAAGGGGCCCGCCTTGGTGGGGTCCAGAGACCCCGGAAGCTTAGGGGTTTTAGGCATGTAATTACTGTCAGATGAGCATTCAGGGGCCCGCCTTAGGGCCCTTGGTGGGGTCGCTCAGGTAAAAATCATGCCATTTCAGCAACATTTGTAAATCACTGGTATCGAATTAGAAATAAACCACGTTTGAATTTTATTGGGGGGGGGGGGGGTCAACTGCCCCAAGCCTCCCTTAATCAGTACGCCAGCGCATTCTTCCCTTGTAATCGGAGGGCCAACTTGAAAGTCAAATATCTTGCTCGGTTTTTGAGTTGCCTGTCACTCCACACAAACTTAGTTATATAAACCATGTCGATAGTAGACGTGTTGGGTGTAGACCATACGGGAATAGACTAATTGGGTAGTAGACCAAACGTCAACTCACAAAAAAATTCCATGCAAGATATAAAGTCCATGTTAAGAGTCTAATGATTTGAGATATTAGACAGATTTCCCTGTACATGATTGTATAGTGTATCAAAGTACTCTAGACTTCGATCCTCGTTTAGGGTGATTTTCATGAATTAATTTACACCATGACGGATGATGTACATGCAGTGCTCAATGTCTAGTCGGGGGGGGGGGGGGCATATTCTAAATGAAAATGAAAACAGTCTCTTGCACTTACAATACAAATTGATAAAAATACAGTGTATACATACATGTATGTGAATTAGTAACATGAATATTACAGTGTATCAACTAATCTACATGAACAATTTCCAATACCAGTTCAAAACAAAATTCTAGACACATTCCCTTGATTATAGTATGCAAAGAACTAAGGAAAAGTATACCAGCAGGGGCGTACGCAGGGGGGGGGGGGTTGGGGGTTAACCCCCAACTTTGGTATTTTTTTTTTTTTTTTTTTACCCCCCCCCCCTTTGGGTTTTTTTTTTTTTTTTTTTTTTTATTATTAGAAGAAAAAAAAAAATATGCCCACGGCTAACCTAAAAAAGCTGACCTTATAGTATGCAAAGAACTAAGGAAAAGTATACCAGCAGGCGCGTACGCAGGGGGGGGTTTGGGGTTAACCCCCAACTTTGGTATTTTTTTATTTTTATTTTTACCCCCCCCTTTGGGTTTTTTTTTTTTTTTTTTTTTTTTTTTATTATTAGAAAAAAAAAAAATATGCCCACGGCTAACCTAAAAAAGCTGACCTTACCCCCCCCCCCAAACGAAGAACAGTGTCAAATTTTCAAATTTGGAGACCCCCCCAAAAAAATATAGTGTCCGCTTACCCAATTGGAAATAAAATTGAAAACAACCTTTTGCGCTGACAAGGTAAATTGACACAATAATACAGTGTATGTAAACTTGTTACCACTACTAATTTTTTTTCTCCAATTTCATCCATTCGAACCAAAGTATTGACCAGTAGGTACAATCGTATATAAATAATTTGCCAATAAGAATATAAATTAATCATACAGATGCTAAAATGCAGTTTTCAAGTTTCAAATCAAACAATAAGATTACGGTTAAATACACACCGTCTAAAGACCGAATGAAGTGGGTGTTTATAGCTACATGCAGGATGGTATTATGTACACAATTCATGTAGTTGTAAACAAAATATTTAATGTGGAAATCATAATTTTGTGGGACGCAAAAATCACATTAATGAATTATTATCTTTTTCCCGTCGCTTCGGGATTCCTTCTATAATCCTGTCATCTCATTTAAATTGTACCTCACCATGAGTCAAAGAAGTGTGAATAGTTTTCACTGAATATTTTTTTTGTTGCAAATTTGCCTACAGAAGCATGTGCCATGGCCCAAGCTATGTTGTACACGTAGGCCTACCACCACCGAATTTTAAATCTCTTGTAAAGCTCCACATATTCATTGAGTTCCCGGGACTTGTGCTTGCCCTTGATGATACCGATACAAGTTTGAAACCTAACTGAGTAATTTGCCTGAAAAATTGTAAACGATTCAAGGGGGACTTTGGTGAAAACTTGAAACCTTTTTCTTCGGAACCAAAAATGGGGTCCACCGAGGGTCTGCTATATCCCATACGGTCCCATGCTTCCATAACTACTGGGATTTTCTGAAGGATTTCAGAACTGCCATATATTTTCCAGTATTTTCCATCGATATGCTCCACCTCTAGAAGCTCTTGCTCCTTGACGTGTTCCGATTTAGCTCGCTTTTCTTCCTCCCTATTTCTGATCTGAGTCACAGCATCAATTAATTCCTTGATCTGGTAGTAATCAGCTTCCTGTGCAAGCATGTCAAGCTCTTTGAATTTTTCGGGTAAGACGAGAATGGACCTCCGTAAGAAATTCAGAACATACCGAAATAAGGAGCCATCCCCGTCAATAAGGTAATTCCCCTTATCATCCTTGATGGAAGGGAGCCGACCACTGAACATTGACTCTAACATTGTATCGGGAAAACGAGTCAATGTAGCTCGCGATGTTGTGTATATCGTACCTCCTACATTAAGGCTCACAACAGCAGTCATAATTTCTTGAAAACAATTCTCCGGTTTGGAATGGTTTCTTAAAGGTAGTATGTCCCTTTTGCAGGCTGAAAGAATAGAATTATGCAAATCATGTGGTTAACAAGAGATAATACCAACTAAGAACTCCTCTTAAGCCCCACTGTCCTACTTGTAGCTACTTGCTCCCTCTACATAGAAAACTTCCCCAATCGGTGCCTGTTGGTCCCCCATAATCCTCTTTTTCTTATGTTAGTTGAGAGCTGATGAGATAGCCATCTGTCAGTGACCTCACTGTGTGGAATAATCCCTTCTGGCCCAGTAGTATTGACCGCCTTTAAAGTATGTTGCATTCAAAGGGTAAAATTCCAACGGCATTTGAAAGATAATACTAATTTTGAAATTCCATATTATAGTGTATTAAGGACATATTTTGGTGTGCTTCAATCGAGTTTTATAGATAAAGTAAAATATATGCCAAAAGGGCCTTAACTGCTTTTGGCCATTCCGAGATAATCGCGTTTGAAGTTTTGGCCTCTATAATAATCAAAAATTTGTGGTCGTTTTTTGTTGTTTCTGAAGTCAATTTCGATATTACATGAAACGTGTTAAATTTGTTTTAAAATATACAAAAGTTTTCATGCTATGTGCAAAAAACATGTTAGGGGCTTTTTGGCATATGGCTTGAAAGTAGCGTATTTATGCCAGAAGGGCCGTAACCTACGCGGCATTATGCCAAAAGGGCCTTAACCTGCGGTTATCGTACGCGCGCGTAGTTAGCGCCCTTCTGGCATAAAGACATTTGGTTTGCCAGAAAGCCCCTCACTTGATGACGAAAACTGATAAAACTGATTAATTACAATTTTAGAAAAGGTATTTTTGATATCTGAATATTTTTATTAATATAATGCAGCTTTCGGTGAAGTTATTTTTTAGAGATCGTACATTTAGGACACCTTTTTCGTTGTTTATTTTCATTACAGTCCCATCCGTTGACATCTGCGTATTTCATGAGTCGGTTGCATTTCATGCATCCACATCTAACTTAAATCTCACTCAGAATGCATGATCTAAATTCATGACAAATACTTTCAGTGATTATTCTTAGTACATTGTGTCTATAGTAGACTAATCATGTTTTTAATGGTGTTTCTTCTGATATTTATTGATAAAAAATGTGATAAAAATTTGCCGTGTAGGCGTAGGTGTAGGCCCTTTTGGCGTAACGAAAAAGATGAGATACGCCTTAAGGGCCTTTTGAAATTCATAATTATCTTCATAAATAAATCGAATTTCAACAAGTGAAGCACATCATTTTAAAGAGAATGATAACATCTACAAGGTGATGTTAATAACTCAATAACCCCCAAAATCGGGTTAAGGCCCTTTTGGCATAAGGCCGACGTCAATCACCATGGGTTTGGTGTCACATGATGGATAATTAAAATATCGTCTAGTTTTTATCAACCTATGAAACTTGTTCGTATGTCCTGATTGGTGTCTAATGGATAATCCGTGTATGTGTTTGGATCAGAAGTGTGCACAAATACTAGCACGATGTTGTACTCACCCAATTCACTGATTAATAATCACATTTCCCTTCCAAAAATCGTATACATATAATTCTCTTCTCGTCTATTATTGCTGCTTTTAATGCCTTTGCCAAATATTCAATATAATGGAGTTCAATACACGGCGTTATGAGAAAATGTCGCTGCCTTGCTGTCGACTTTATACAGTCCCTTTATATGCCTTCACGAATTCAGGGCCATTTTTGTGAAGCGTTTCTACACAAGGTCGATAGATTCTTGTACGTGGCAATAATATCTGCCATTTATATCAAACCAGCCAAGCGTGAAACTTGTAATGTTAAAGGTACTATGTCCCTTTTGCAGCCCACCTCAAATTCTGTAGAACTTTGCAGGAATTATGAATCTGTCATGTATGTCCTATCTGTGGAATTTAAACGTTAGCAGTGTCCTAATATTCAAATTATGCAAGGAAACCCGTTTACTTGCTAGACTTCACTGTCAGACAATATTGAGTGACTGACTGGCTTTTTTCTTCTTTGGTAATAACATAACGGTACGTAACATGAGCTGTGAAGGGTACATGAGCATTACATCAATAACCCACTTCTTGTGATGGCCAAAATTAAACTGATTGAATCTTTGCGCAGCATAAACCGTATGACCATTCGGTACAATGGTCTGAAAATCAAGAATATTACTTATTGGCTCTATAGCTCCTAAGTCGATTTGACAACTTATAGTCATTATTTTCCCACTTGAAGACATTTTCAAGCCCCACCTTTTTTAGGGAAGTTCTAAATTAGTATTATCTTTCAAATGCTGTTGGAATTTAACCTTTTCATTTTTGGGGCCTGCAAAATTAAGGGACATAGTCCCTTTAAGGGGGGGGGGGGGGAATAAACATGAATAATGTTTCGAGTAAAAGAGCGGGTAAGTTGAAACTAAACATTGGCAAAGGTTGTATATGGCTCAAAATAGACAGGTCTGGACAAAAAAGTCTTTCCAGTGGCCATGGGAATCAATGGATAATTTCATGAAAATCGTCCTGACAGAAACAGATGCACCTGTATGTAGAATGGAAAAGAAAACATATTTTTGGCTCGGACTTGAACCTTTTTCAATACATACATCATGTACATACTTTTCAATACATCCGCATGTATTGAAAAGACTAATAATAATAAAGATAGATTTATTGAGCGCATAATAAACCGAAGTTTCTCTATGCGCTTTACAAAGTAAAAAACAATCAAGTACAAGTATATTTAAATAGTCACAAATTAAGAACGAAATATAAATACCTTAAAGGTAATACAAAGTTTTGGTATGGGGTCATGAATTTGATTCAAATGAACATATTGGAAGCATATGCGATCCTACAATATTCAGTGATCATTGTCGCGGTTGAAATCGAGTCTTAAGTTATGAAATTTTAAATAATAAACTCTTTATGTTGTATAGCTCCCTCTCAAGGTCAAGATATTAATTAAGCCATAAAACAATGTTTCTTGATAAAAATTGACCAATCGGCTATTTCCGTTTGGAAATGACATATCTCAACTACAAATTCTGAGATTTTCATGGTCGCAGCTACCATTGTATGGCCGTAAGCGCTTTTTGAAATTTATCAACATTTACCGGGAGCACCGGTAAATTTTTATATTCAATATTTCTCGAAAGTAAAAATGTTTCAGGGGCTATTTTTTCTAGTGCTCATAAAACATCCACAGGAGCATCCAAATATATCAAAATTGTAAAGAATTACTATCCTGCCTATTTTCAAAATTTCCCAAAACTTTGTATTACCTTTAAACTAAAGACATGTAGCTAAGAGAATTCATTGCGAGCAAAGTTAATACAAATGGCAAATACTTATGACAAATCAATTAGAGTAGCATATTCAATTATAATACATAGATGAAAAGTAATGTCAAAAATTACAAACGAAACAGGTAAGTTTTAAGAAGGGTTTTGAAAGTCTGTCGTGTGGGAGCCTGACGGACATGCAGAGGGAGCGAATTCCAGAGAGTTGGGGCAGCCACTTCAAAAGCCCTGTTGCCGTAGAAATGAGTTGAGTGACGAGGAACTTGCAGGAGGTGCTGGGCTGAAGATCTGAGTGTGCGTGCAGGAACATCAGGTGAAATCATATATGAGATGTAGGCAGGACTCATGTCGTTCTGGGCTTTGAAAGTGATGAGCAGAATTTTGAAGATTATTCTCTTTTCGATTGGGAGCCAGTGAAGATCATTAAGAAGGTGTGAAGTATCGTGTCTGCGTGGGGCTCTTGAGATGATTCTAGCTGCAGCATTTTGTATGGTTTGGAGCTTGCGAATCTTATTCTTAGGGAGACCATACAGTAGACTGTTACAGAAATCCAGTCTGCTCATGACGAAGGACTGTATCAGCGTTTGTGTAGCCGATTTGGTCAGGTATCTTCTGATTTTCCCTATAGTTCGTAATGCAGCTGTGGCAGATCTGCAGACGTTCTTTAGTTGATCATCCATCGTTAGGTTCTTGTCCACAATTACACCTAGATTCCTCGCATTCTCTACCGGGGCAATCACTGCTTCACCAACTGTCACTGCTGTAGGCTGGAAGGATCGGAACTTCGAGGAGAAGTGCATCACTTCCGTCTTCGAATCGTTGATTTTGAGCATGTTCTTTGTCGCCCAGAGTCTTACGTCCGAAATGCAAGCATTAAGCTTAAGACTTGATTGATCTCGAAGATGTGATTCAAACATGATGTACAGCTGAGTGTCATCGGCGTACATTATGGCCTGAAGACCATGAGCTGCAATGACATCATACATAGGGGCGCTATATAAGGTATAGATGAGAGGGCCCATTACTGATCCTTGAGTTATTCCATGCATGTCATCGTATACATCAGAGGTGGCATCGTTTATTTTCACTACATGAGATCTTCCTGAGATGTATGATGTTAACCACAGAAGAACTTTGTCAGTGAGACCGTAGCGACTAGCAAGTCTATCCAGCAAAATTCCATGATCCACTGTATCAAATGCGGCGCTGAAATCAAGCAGGACAAGAACTGCCTCCTTTTGATGATCAAGAGCCAGTAAGACATCGTTTTGTACCTTGAGAAGAGCCGATTCCACACAGTGATGTTGTCTATAAGCAGACTGGACTTTCGGCAGGAGCTCGTTTTCATTTAGGTGTTCCTTGATTTGAGCCGCAGCCACTCTCTCAGTTAGCTTGGTGATAAAAACTGAGGTGAGATATGGGTCTGTAACTTGCCAGATCTTTCGGTGGAAGGCAGCTCTTCTTCAAACGTGGAATCACTATTGAGTGCTTCATCATGGAAGGAACTGTCGCAGACTGTAGACTCATATTGACTATCCTAGTCAAGATAGGAAGAAGAGCAGTGGAAGATTTCTTCACCAGAGAAGTAGGGATAGGATCAAGATGGCAAAAAGAATTTGAAGTAGATGTCATAATTTTATGCACTTCATCCTTCTCCACATATTAGTTGAAATGAGTCATTGAGACATCGCACTTGTCACATAATTATGTCAACAGAGAGGTCCTGGACGACACTCTGATCGAGCTCATCTCTCAAACGTTGAATCTTTTGGTCAAAGAAGTTGGCGAAAGATTTTGCTAGTTGACTAGAACAAATGTGAGTCTGTAGAACCCGCTGCGAAGCAGGAGAAGAGAGGGTCTTCACCACACGAAACAACGACTGTTGGTTACAGGAGGAAACCTTAGCCAAAAAGTAGTCCGCCTTAGCACTGTCCAGTAGCTTGTAGTAGGCGCAGCATTGCTTTCCGTATTCCATCCTGTAAACTGTAAGTCCCGTCTTGGTCATCCTTCTCTCACCTTTCCTGCGTTCCCTTTTAGCATTTCGTAGAGTATTAGTATACCACGACGCCTTAGGTCTCAGGATGATCTCCTTCTCTGACAAAGGTGCATGTTGATCCAATAACCGACGTAGCTCAGCATCATTTTGGTTGGTGAGTGCCTCCAGGTTCTTCGAGTTGTCAAGTGTATTGGAGCACATATTAGAGTTTACAATGCTCTGTTGAAACTCTTCAAGATCAATGTCTTTCAACTTACGAAATGACTTCCGTACGCGAAGGGGCATTGGTCGTGCTACATGAAGACGACATTCTATGACTGAATGATCTGACGGCAAAGAGGAAGAAGATGTAACTGCTGACACAAGGTGGTCATCTGCCCACGATATTATAAGATCTAGCGTGTGTCCACTCTTGTGCGTAGTATACCTCACGAAGTTCTTGAGATCAAAACCCTCAAGCATATCAAGAAACTTCGAGGAGTCTCTGTCCTTCTGAACGTCCACATGGAGATTGAAATCTCCAACAAGAAGAAACCTTTGCTGGGTAACAACAAGTGTCTCCATGAGAACTGAAAGTTCATTAATGAAATCACTTGGAGAATTCCTCTTCTTCCCGCTTGTAGGGGGTCTGTAGATTAAAACAAGACGAATTGGTGATCCAGTTGCTGAATTCACAGTCAAATCGATGTATTCAAAAGTTTCCACTTGAATAAGAAGATTTCTTGTGAAGTTGAAACCTCTCCGCAGTAGCACTGCTACACCGCCTCCTTTTTTGTTACCAGATCTTGGAACATGATGGAACTCGTAGTTCGGAAGCGTTGTCTTGATCTGTGTCATAAACGCTCCGGCATTCTGCATGGTCTTCTGAAAAATTACTTGAGGATTCACAAGACCGGCGTGTCAGCCTTAGGGGCATTCTGACAATTTTTCTGAGGGTTCAAGAGACCTACATTGCTGGTCTAGTGTGCTGTAATATATAGTCCCAGCTACATTAGAAGCAGGATTTTTTGTATTTAATTGTTACATATTTTTTAATTTATTGATTTTCTATGTAAAAACATTCTATGTATACTTTGTTTTCAAGAAGTATTGTAAAACACCCTCTGAGGAATTAATATTTTAACGTTGATATAATGGAAAATATATATATATTTTTTTAATTTCTCCTTTTTTTTAAAGAATTTTTTTTCTCGCAAAAACTATGTTTTCAATTCCGTTAAATTTGGTTTAAATTCTAGATGATTTAAAAAAAAATCATATGACACCAAAATGATATTTCAAGATTTCCTTTAAATATTATTAACAAAGTCAAAAGGGCCGCTTTATGGAAGCCAGCTCCGAAATAGGGGTGTTCGCTACCAAAAAAAAAAAATACCTTTAAAATATTGTGTATAATTATGATAAAATCTTTCGAATACACAAGGTGTGCTTAGATTGTGAGGTAATGGCAGGCAACCCCCTTTTCTGACTTTGGCTCTCCGCTTAATTGCTCAGGCTAACAAAACACTAAAGCCTGCAAGCACGAGGTTTGTCTGACATAGCAAATGGGGAAATTTCAAAATCCACACACTCGCTATCAAATACTCGGTGAATTTGATAGCTTATTTCGCGGGGGCAAACAAATCCATTTATTGGAATTAATTATAGTAAACACTCTATTCTTCAAGCGCAGGCATTAATTTTGTTCAAACTTATCTCCCTATCTCCGCCTCCCCTACCTCGATCAATATCCCTTCTTCCCTCTCCATCTCCTCTCTCTCTCTCTCTCTCTCTCTCTTTTTTTTGGAGAAATTCTCTCTATTTCCGCCTCTCTACCATCAATCAATCCCTTCTTTCCTCTCCATCTCTCACTTTTTCTATTCTCTCCCCTCTCTCTCTTCTCTCTTCTTTTTTCTTTCTCTCTTTTTATTTCTCTCTCTCTCTCTCTCTCTTCGTGTCCTTTTTTTCTTCTCCCATTACGTCATGTGTTATGCACTTTTTATGCATTGTTACTCTTTTCCTCAAGCGAGGTTTTTATTTCCATAATTCCAATACATATTTACATTAATTACTCAATGATTGAATGAAAAATAACATTAGTTAATAATTAAAGTATATTCAACGATTCTTCCAGCTTAGTATTATTTTTTTTGCCAACACATCCATACCTTAAAAACAATCTTAGCAACGACTTGAATTTAAAGGCAAATGGAAGCAGTTGGGTTCATTCCACATAGTAAACAGTCGGAATTCACTTTTGGTTTTCCAATTGATGAATCCTTGGATCATATTTACCTTTTTAGGGAAATTACTCAGTTAGGTTTCAAACTAGTATCGGCATCATCAAGTGGTCGGGGAGGTGATTATAATCGGAATATTAAACCGAGCGCAACAGATAGATGGATTTTTACAAGAGCTATAAAAATGATATAGCTTAATTGGGCCATGCTTCTGTAGGCAATTTTGCAACAATAAAAATATTTAGTGAAAAATATTCACATTTCTTTGACTCATGGTGAGGTACAATTTAAATGGGAAAGCAGGATTATAAAAGGAATCCGGAGGCGACGGGAGAGAGATGTTATTTTTGCATTCCACATAATTATGATTCCGCATTACATACAAATACATGTAATGTGTAAATGTAACCATCCTGCATATGCGGGGGCCCCCTCCCCTGGCACACACAAAAACAAATTAGTGCTCACTACGTCCTCTTTCTTTGACCGTCATGTTCATAGTGTTTGTAGGTCTACATGAAATAGGTGAAAGATTTTCAAATCATAATCACACCCTTGCAATCTAAAAAGGGAAATGTTCAATCAAATTGCCCACAAGTGTTGCATGAATTATTATTTACAATTTGCCATTTATATAAATTTTCTTTTGAGGCAATAAACATGTGAGTCATCTTGAAATTAAATTGTTTAACTTTATTATTATGAATTTGCCTTAAATTAAATGAAAATACATCCTTCCGAACAAAGTCATTATCTAAAACTAACAAGAATTCCAAAAATAAATGACATTTGGTTCACTTGACTTCATACGTATAAACAAACGATAGCAATCTTTCACTTTCCAAACAAAAACATTTATTTTATCCCCTGTTTCTATTTCTATAAGATTCAACATATCACATTCATCTTCAAAATCATTGACATCATTTAATTTATCTTACCAATGCTATAATAAAGGAAATGCTTTCTTTAATTTGTATATTTAAAATCCAATAGGAGCTGTTGTACGTTCACCTTTTTATTAATTAAAGTCATTCCAATTAGCATTTGTAATCAAATTATGAATTTCCGATAAACCGGCATCTTGCCATACTCGATAAAACAATATTTTTTTCTTGAAGGTAATGTCACTTTTTTCCATATAATTTCATTTGTAATATTTCTTACTCTAAACATATCAATGCATCTTAGTTCTGACCAAATACAAAAAAGATCTATATCAAATTCTGGCCAATTATGTTTAGAGCATAATAAATTTATATCTTTTAGATTACAATAGCACTGTAAGCAAAGTGGCAAACCCCCTATTTTATCTGACCAGTATCTAAACATATTTTTCAAATTGGAGCCATTATGATTAAAGACACGAAATATCCATGCCAAAAGAATTGAAGATATTTACTAGCAATATCAATCATATTTAATCCACCATTTTCAATATTATTTATAATTACATTACGTTTAAATGTATATATTTTGGATGTCCATAAGAAACAGAACAATAGTCTATTCAATATCTGTAAAAACATGTTTTGGTACTGGTACAATTTGTGACGCCTCTAACATCTTCAAACAAATATTTCTACCATAAAAAATTTGATCTCTCATTTTTCACATAATTTATTAAATACATTTTGAATTTTGTCTTTTTTTACATTCCACTTTAGATCTTGTAAAAATTTCGTATTTTTGCCTATACATATACTAAATATTTAACGAGTTGTTCCGCATATATATATATAATGTCATTATCATGAAAAATGTTATTTACAATATTCAGTTTCATAACTTCTGTCTTATTCCAATTTACTTTCGGACCTGCATAGTTTCCAAAATCGTTAATTTCATTCAAAATATTTTGTACATTATTAACAGAATTAACAAATAATGTCATATCATCTGTATATTGGGAATTTGTTTAAACTATCGGTACCTAAATTAACACTGAATATATCAATCCCTTTTATGTTTTTCTTTTATCTTGTTTTACATGCTAATATTTCCACTACTATGTAAAAAAAGTAATGCCGGTAATGGGCAACCCAGCCGAACTCCTCTTTCAATAATAAACTTTTTGAAATCCATCCATTATTCATCACACGACCAATGCATACTTCACTTGTAAGCGGAGGGCCAACGTCAAATATCCTGCTTAGATTTTGAGTTGCCTGCCACTACCACACTAACTAAGCACACCATGTTTAATCGAAATATTTTATTATAATGCACAATATTTCAGAGGTGTTTTTTTAATTTGTAGCGAACATCCCTAAATTGGTAAGGGCGTTCAAAATAGAGGCCCTTCGGACGTATTTTGTTAATAATATAGTTAGGAAACCTTAAAAGACCATGATCTTCGTGTCATATAAAGATAAAAAAATTATTTACATTTTGATTTCAACGGAATTTATATTAATTTAAAAACAAAATAATTGAAAGGCTATAGCAACCCAAAATTATTCGCAGTTTGTCTAATGCCCATTTCGTCTACCATTCATAAGGTCTAATAATCATTTGATGACTATTATTTATGATTAAACGATTTTTAGACAAACTGTAAATTGGAGATGTTAGACAGATTTCCCTGTATAGGGTATCAAATTACTCTACAATGTAGTTTTCAAGTTTCAAATAAAACAATGAGTGCCATGTATGGCCGAAGCTATATTATTTTGCCCTATCTTGTAAAGACCCATCTATCTCTTGTCCTATGTTCATCTGAACTTGATGATACCGATACAATTTTGAAACCTAACTGAGCAATTTGCCTGAAAAATTCAACACGATTCAAGGGGGGCTTGTTTGATAATGAGAATCCATTCTCTTCGGGACCTAAATTGTCGTGTCGTGACGGGTCGTTATGACGCCCTGGACGGTTCCTAAATGCTTCCATAAATACTGGGATGTTCTGAACGGTTTCAGAACTGCCATATATTATCAATGGGCAAAATATATCATAAGGGGTAAACTCAACCTCCAGAAGCTCTTGCTCCTTGACGTGTTCCGATTTAGCTCGCTTTTCTTCCTCCCTATTTCTGATCTGAGCCACAGCATTAATTAATTCTTTGATCTGGCAGAAATCAGCTTCCTGTGCAAGCATCTCCAGCTCCTTGAAGTCTTCTGGTAAGACGAGAATGGACCTCCGTAAGAAATTCAGAACATACCGAAATAAGGAGCCGTCCCCGTCAATGAGGTAATTCCCCTTATCATCCTTGATGGAAGGGAGCCGATCACTGAACATTGACCCTAACATTGTATCAGGAAAACGAGTCAATGTAGCTCGCGATGTTGTGTACATCGTACCTCCGACATTAAGGCTCACAACATCAGTCATATTTCTTGAAAACAATGCTCCGGTTTGGAATGGTTTCTTAAAAGCGGGCTTAAAGACTATGTCCCTTTTGCAGGCTGAAAGAAAAGAATTATGTAAATCATAATTATGGTTAACAAGGTTAACAAGATAATACCAACTAAGAACTCCTCTGAAAGCACGGGTGGCCAACCTGCGGCCCGCGAGCTCTTCTTGTGCAGCGGCCCGCGGAGCATTGAAAAAGTAATTATAAAAATACTTAATGAATGAAATGCGGCCCGCATAACAGCGATGAAATAGAGTAAAACATTTACACACAGCTATCTCTATTTCCATAATTTGTTTTCATCATTCACAACATATTGATTCGTTACGTGGCTTATACAAAACTCCTCAAATTCCCTCTCATTACATTACATTAACGACATTAACATCACTCGCCGTGTTAATTTCAGTTTGTTATTTCCACATGCAGTAACCTTTGTAAATATACAAATAATAACAATAATAATAATCTTTTAAAATCCACTCCAAATTTTATATAGTTAAACAGAAAATGGAAATTCTTTTTGCCCAATCGATCGTGAATCAAGAAATATGTTTGAAATGCCATACTTGTCTTAAAACTTACAACCCTTTTCTCCCGCCGTATAATTTTTTCATTAATCTTAATCGTGGATAGTCCCCTTATATTCTTTCTGCTGTGTCATTGATTTTGTTTGAAATAACAACCAACATGGCATCGATTTCGAGACGTGCGAAGAAAAGGAAAGTTTCTGATGAAGACAGAAACTTTAAATCGGATTGATCTCTGAAGTATTTCTTCATAGAAGAGAAAGGTAAACAACTTTGCCTCATATTTTGTTAGCCAGAAATCACACTAAAAAAGTAAGCCTGATTTTGTTCGACTGATTTTGTTGTTTGCAAAATTGCAGGTGTGTACATGAGTGTGTGTGTGTGTGGAGGGGGGGGGGGATTTCAGATTTGGTTTTGACGGGGTGTGCCGCTGAAGCCTCGTAACCTCTACCCATTTTTAAGGGTTGCCTTGTTTTGGCAGATTTTTCTTGAAAGTAAAGCCCATTTTATAAAAATTTCGGATGTTTGCATGGCTAAAACCCTGAATTTTTTTTAAATAAATTTTTTGAAAACACGGACCCATGTTTAGGATATTTCTGTTAAAAATGGGACCCAAGTTTAGGGATTCTTTTTGTAAAAAAGGTTACCCATTAGAGCGGCACACCCCGTATGTCTCAATAATGTGATTAACCCCCCCCCCCCCCCCAGCCTGGCCTACGGCCCACCAAGTTATGACAATCGTTAGATGTGGCCCGCGAGCTTTAAAAGGTTGGCCACCCGTGTCTTAAAGGTACTATGTCCCATTCAAAGGGTAAAATTCCAACGGCATTTGAAAGCTGATTCACTATTAGTGTATTAAAGGGCCACTCTAACCCAACTTACATAGCTTTTCAAAACATAAATACACCTCTACGTATTAATATTCTAGCCTCTGATTTTTTCAGAAACTCTCTAAATTGACCAAAACATGATAACCACCCATTTTTCACAGTTCTCACGCATACTGGGCTACGCCCCTCGAAAAAGGTAATACGGTCACATGGCCTTGATGACGCATTTGACGTCATCGCGGGCATGTCCAATTTATCCTACAACTAAGGATCTTACATTAGGAATGACGACATTGTCAGAAACGTACTGGGATTATCAAATACATATTATTTTTTCAGATAAATGTCTTTTTTGTTTCAATTAATATCATAGTTTGCCCTTTTAAAGACATTTTAAAGCATAAATAACCCTCCTTTTCACCGGAGAGGCTCTTGCAGTGACGTCATAAACAGTTGCACAATACAGCTCCGAAATTGGGCTTTTTTTTTCCAAGCGTTCTGAGTCATTTTTAAATCTAGATTCCAGAATTATTGATGATTTCTAAGAAAAATCATTGTCATGTTCGGAAATTATTCTACATGTATTCCCCCTCTATTTTAGCCCGTTTTGGTTAGAGTGGCCCTTTAAGGACATGGTGTGATTAAATCGAGTTTTATAGTAACTTTGAAGTAAAGCCTCTAATCACCATGGGTTTGGTGTCACATGATGGATGATTAAAATATCGTCTAGTTTTTATCGGCCCATTAAAAATTGTCCGGATCGCCTGGTTGCTGTCTATTGGATAATCCGTGTATGTGTTTGGATCAGAAGTGTGCACAAATACTAGCACGATATTGTACTCACCCAATTCACGGATTAATGATCACATTTCCCTTCCAAAAAAGTATACATATATATCTCTCTTCTCGTCTACTATTGCTGCTTTTCACTCTTTTGCCCAATACTCAAATACATATTGGAGTTCAATACACGGTGTTATGAGAAAAAAAATCGCTGCCTTGCTGTCGACTTTACAGTTACCGCTTCTGTATGCCTAAACGAATCCAGGGCCAGTTTTTGTGAAGCGAATCTACACAAAGTCGACAGATTCTTGTACATAGCAATAATATCTGCCATTTATGTAAATGCAGTCAAGCGTAAACTTCTATGGTAGGGGAAAATAAATATGAATACTCTGTCGAGTACAAAACGGGTGAGATGGTTGGCAAAGGTTGTATATGGCCTCAAAATAGACAGGTCTGGACGAAAAGTCTTTCCATTGGCCATGGGAATAAATGTAGAATTTCGTGAAAATCGTCCTGACAGAAACAGATACACCAGTCCTGTACTTGAGCCTCTTTCAATACATACATCATGAACAAACTTTTCAATATAAACGCTCCGGCATTCTGCATGGTCTTCTGAAAATTACTTGGGGACTCTCAAGACCGACGTGTCAGCCTTATGGGCATTCTGACATTTTTTCTGAGGGTTCAAGAGACCTCCATTTTTGGTCTAGTAGGCTTTATTGTTACATATTTTTTAATTTATTGATTTTCTATGTAAAAATAATCTATGTTTACTTTGTTTTCAAGTCTTATTGTAAAACACCCTCTGAGGAATTAATACTTCAACTTTGGTATAATGGAAAATAGCATTTTTTGATAAAGTGTATTCTTTTTAAGAAGAAAAGAAATCGCAAAAAATATGTTTTCAATTCCGTTAAATTTGGTATAAAATTCTAGATGATCTAAAAAAAAATCATTTGACACCAGAATCATGATATTTCAAGATTTTCTTTACATATTATTAACAAAGTCAAAGAGCCGCTTTTTGGAAGCCAGCTCCGAAATAGGGGTGTTCGCTACCCAAAAAACACACCTTTAAAATATTTTGGATTATGATAAAATCTTTCAATTTAACAAAGTGTGCTTAGATTGTGAGGTATAATGGCAAGCAAACCCCTCTTTTCTGACTTTGGGTCTCCGCTTAATTGCTCAGGTTAACACTAAAGTCTGCACGCACGAGGTTTGTCTGACCATGGACCTATTACAGATGGACATTCATCGTTTTCTTAACGAATTCATTGTGATTGTCTCCGTCAATGTCGTCTCAATAACATTCCGTACATGTTTTTTTCACTTTGATCTCATGATCGTCATCGTCAAAAAGCCGGGACAGAATCAAGATAGTGATTTTACACATGTTAATCTACATGCGCAGAAGATAATAACTCGTTTAAATCATGGAAAATCGACGAGCAGTTCTGGTTTAAAATCGGAAACTGTTGTTCCGTGTACTGTATTTTATTTTTAAAAACATGTTGACATTAACAGATAGGGGTTATATTTGATTTAATTGTGATTTAAAATCCCGTTTCCCCCAATTTCCTTACAACGCACAGGGCGTATAAAGAGCATGGCCTTCTAATTGTTTTATAAGATCATGAGTGTTTGCGAAAGTGTGCAAATCAATAATAATACATTTCATATCACCAAAATCGTCTGCTTTTCAACTTAACTGCTCCCCATTGGCGATATTTTTATTTAAGACAGAGCACACCATCCAAACAAAACCCAAGAGAGGGAAATTGCTCCTTTGTCAATGACCGAAAATGCTTTATGCAGTTGTTATTGTTAAAACAGCTGAATGTTCTCATTAAGATGCACATAATCAGAAGGCGGTGACTCTCATTGGATAAAAAAAAAGAATCACGTTGAATGTCCATCCTAATAGGTCCATGGTCTGACATAGCAAATGTGGATTTCAAAATCACACACTCCCTATCAAATACTAGGTGAATTGGATAGCTCATTTCTAGGGGGAAAACAAATACTATATTTGAATTAATTAATTCTTCAAGCGCAGGCATTAGTTTTGTTCAAACACCTCTCTCTCTCTCTCTCTATCTTTTTTGAGAAATTCTCTCTATTTCCGCCTTTCCACCCTCAATCAATTCCTTCTTTCCTCTCCATCTCTCGCTCTTTCTATTCTCGCTTCTCTCTCTTCTCTTGTGTTTTCTTTCTCTCTCTTAATTATACATGTATATATTTCTCTCTCTCTCTCTCTCTCTCTCCCTCTCTCTCTTCGTGTCCTTTTTAGTCTCCTCCCAGTACGTCACGTCTAATGCACTTGTTATGTATTGTTTTTACTCTTTTCCTCAAGCGAGGTTTTTACTTCCATAATTCCAATACATTAATTACTCAATGAATGAATGAAAAATAACATTAGTTAAAAATTTAAGTATATTCAATGATTCTTCCAGCTTAGTATTATTTATTTTTGCCAACACATCTATACCTTAAAAACAATCTTAGCAACGACTTGATTTTTTTTAAAGCATGCGGCAAATAACAGTACATTTATACTTGCATATTGCGCATTATTTAAAATAATAATCAGAAAAACATATTTCTTATTTCCTATGTCCTTACCTATATATTTTGGTTTATTTGTAGGTCTACATGGAATAGGTGAAAGATTAAATTACATATTATTTTCCAAAACATAATCACACCCTTGCAATCTAATAACAAGGGAAACGTTCAATCAAATTGTCCACAAGTGTTGCCTGAATTATTATTTACAATTTGCCATTTATATAAATTTTCTTTTGAGGCAATAAACCTGTGAATCATCTTCAAATTAAATTGTTTAACTTTATTACTACGAACTTGCCTTAAATTAAATCAAAATACATCCTTCCGAACAAAGTCATTATCTAAATCTAGAAAAGAATTCCAAACATAAATGACAATTGGTTTTATTGACTTCTTCCGAATTAACAAACGATACTAATCTCTCCCTTTCTTGACAAGAACATTTACTTTATCCCATGTTTCTATTTCAGTAAGATTCGAAATACCACATTAATCTTCACATTCATTGACATCACTTAATCTACCTAACGAATACTGTAGAAATGCATTCTTTAATTTTGTATATATACAATCAAATAAGAGCTGTCGTACGTTCTTCACATGTTTATTAATGAATGTAGAATCATTCCGAATACCATTTGTAATCAAATTAAGAATTTTCAATAAACCGGCATCTTGCCATTCTCGATAAAACAATATTTTTTCTTATAAGGTAATGTTACTTTTTTCCAAATAATTTTATTCGGAGTATTTCCTACTTTGAACATATCAATGAATCTTAATTCTGACCAAGTACAAACACGATCTACATAACATTCTAGCAAATTATGTTTTAGCATAATAAATTCATATCTTTTATATTTCAATTGAACTCTAAGCAAAGTGAAACGGCAGTTCACAAAAAATACCATGCAAGATTTCCCTGTACTTGTTTAGGGTATCAAATTACTCTAAACTTCGATCCTCGTTTAGGGTGCTTTTCATAAATTAATTTACACCATGACGGATGAAGTACAGTGCTCAATGTCGGGGGGGGGGGGGGCATATTCTAAATGAAAATTAAAACAGTCTGTTGCACTGACAATACACATTGACAAAATACAGTGTATACATAAGTGAATTAGTAACATGAATGGTACAATGTATCAGCTTTAGATCTACACGAAGACTTTACAATAGAGTTCAAGACAAAATTTTAGACACATTCACGTAAAAGCTTGCACAGAACCAAAAAGCAAAATTATACCATAACATAATTTGTAAATAAAACATGAAGTGGCTGAACAGACTAAGTGCTTAAGCTAAAACATAAACGTCATGTGCTTGTAGAGGTACATGTGTATGCGAATTCATAACTTTATTAAAACTGTGGTATGCAAAATAAGAAAAAGAAAACCATTCTCTCTCCCCTTCCTTTGAATAATTCTCATTTCTCATTTATACTGTGCATCAACATGCCCAAAGATGTATACATAGAATACACGATTAACAAAATATCAAACAAACAAACATAAAATCAAAATCAATTCGAAATAAAATTGAAAACAACCTGTTGAACGGACAAGGTAAATTGAAATAATAATACATTCTATGTTAACTATAATTATATCACTACTGATTTGATAACAAAAATTCCTCCAATTTCATCCATTCAAACCAAAGTATTCTAGGCACATGTATATATAATGATATACCAAGAAGTATGGAAAGTAATCATACAGATGCTAAAATGCAGTTTTCAGGTTTCAAATAAAACAAACAGATTATGTTTAAATACACACCTCAAAGATGAAGTGTGTATTTATAGCAACATGCAGGATGGTTACATGTACACAATTCATGTATTTGTAAAAGTATGTAATGCGGAATCATAACTCTGTAGAATGCAAAATTCACAATAATGAATTATATCCCTCTCCCGTCGCTTCGGGATTCCTTCTATAATCCTCCTTTCTCATTTACATTGTACCTGGCACCCTAAGAGATATGTGAATAGTTTTCACTGAATCTTGTTGTTGTTGCAAAATTGCCTACATAAGCATGTGCCATGGCCCAAGCTATATTATTTTACCTTTGTTGGAGTTGTACATGCACCACAACCTTATTGTATGTCTCTTGTAAAGACCCATCTATCTACCCTCGCCTGATCACTTCTACCCGATGATACCGATACAAGTTTGAAACCTAACTGAGTAATTTGCATGAAAACATTAACACGATTCAAGGGGAGTAATGGGAATCCATCCTCTTCGCTACCATAATCGTGGCTTTTCACACTTATTGGGATTTTCCGAAGGATTTTATAGCTGCAAAATATTTTCCAGGCTGGACGATTTCGTGCATCAATGGAAAACTCCATCTCCAGGAATTCTTGCTTCTTTACGTGTTCTTTAGCTCGTTTTTCTTCCTCCCTATCGATGGTAACTTTATTTCTGATCTGAGTCACAGCATCATTTAATTCCGTGATCTGGTAGTAATCAGCTTCCTGTGCAAGCATGTCGAGCTCTTTGAAGTCTTCGGGTAAGACGAGAATGGACCTCCGTAGGAAATTCAGAACATACCGGAATAAGGAGCCGTCCCCGTCAATGAGGTAATTCCCCTTATCATCCTTGATGGAAGGGAGCCGACCACTGAACATTGACCCCAACATTGAATCAGGAAAACGAGTCAATGTAGCTCGCGATGTTGTGTATATCGTACCTCCGACATTAAGGCTCACAACATCAGCCATATTTCTTGAAAACAATGCTCCGATTCGGAATGGTTCCTTAAAGGTGGTATGTCCCTTTTTCAGGCTGAAAGAATAAAATTATGTAAATCCTATGGTTAACAAGAGATAAGACCAACTTAAAAACTCCTCTTAAAGATACTGTCCCATTTGCAGGCCACACAAATGAAAATGTTAAATTCCAACGACGTTTGAAAGATAATACTAATTTAGAACTTCCCTCGAAACAAAAGGGCTTGAAAATGTATTTTTTGTGGAAAAATAACGACTGTTAGTAAGTTGTCGAATCGAATTTACCGAGCGCAATCGTTTAAGCAAATAGTCTGATGTTCAAACCCTTGTACCGAATGGTCGTACCTTTTGTGCTGCGCAACGATTCAATCAGTTTAATTTTGGCCATTACAAGAAGTGGGTCATTGGTGATTTTGTGTAGACATGTGCTCACGAACCCTTTACAGCTCATTAATTTTATGTATTTTATTACCAAAGAAAAAAAAGAAGTCGGTCAGTCACACAATAGTGTCTGAAGGGGAAGTCTAGCAAGTAAACAGGTTACGTTGCATAATTTGATTAATAGGACACTGCTAACGTTTAAATTTCACAGATATGACATACGCGACATATTCATATTTCCTACAAAAATTATACAGAATTTGATGTTGGCTGCAAAAGGAATACAATACATTTAAATAATATTGCTAACAACATTAACTGCAGATCTTGTCTCGATCATCCTCATTTCTTTATCAATATACTACAGCGGAGGGCCAAAGTCAGAAAAGAGGGGTTTGCCTACCACTACCACACAAACTAAGCATACCTTATTTATTCGAAAGATTTTATAATAATACACAATATTTCAGAGGTGTTTTTTTTTGTTTATTATCTGTAGCGAACACCTCTATAGGTAGCGACAAAAAAAAAGCGGCCATTTTGACGAAAAATAGTATTTTGTTAATTATATATTACGGAAACCTTGAAGCACCATGATTTTGGTGCCAGATAAAAGAAAATTAGATTATCTACATTTTGATACCAATATCAACGGAATCCGGAATTTTAAGTTAGGGGCCTAAAACATGTGTTTTTGCGAGAAAAAAAATTCCTTCAAAAAAATGAATTTTATCAATAAACATTATTTTCCATAATATCAAAATCGTTTTTTTTTTTCGTAACTTTCCAGAAATTTACCAATGTACAAGCATAATACCCTGTGCGAAGGAAAGGCTTGCATCTCTCGTGGAAAGTCGTTGTTACCCAAAAACTGATTTGATTTCATAGAAAACGACATTTTGCCCATAGGCCTATGTGTATAAACTGTCCGCATATACGTGTATTAGTGTATCAAGGATATGTTTGGTGTGCTTAAATCGAGTTGTATAGATAACTGTGTGGTAAAACCTCTAATAACAATGGTTATGATGTCAAATGATGGATATAAATATCTTCTAGTTTATATCGACCTTGTTCGGATCACGATTGGTATCTATCGGATCGTGTCCGTGTATGTGTAATTTGGATCAGAAGTACATGTGCACAACACATACTGGCACGACGTTGTACTTACCTAATTCACTGATAAATGACCACCTTTCCGTTCCCCCCAAAACGTATATATATATAACTCTCTTCTCGTCTATTATTGCTGCTTTTAACGCTTTTGCCCAATACTCAATATTCAATTACATGTTGGGGTTCAATACATGGCTTTATGAGAGAAATTCGCTATACCTTGCTGTCTACTTACAGTTAGCGCTTCTGTATGCCTTAACGTATTTGTGAAGCGATTCTACACAAAGTCGACAGATTCTTGAACATGGCCGCAAATATCTGCCATTAATGTAAATTCAGTCAAGCGTGAAACTTGTATGGTAGGGGGGAAATAAATATGAAAACTCTGCCGAGGACAAGAAAGGGTGAGTTGATTGGTAAAGGTTGTATATCATGGCCTCAAAATAGACAGGTCTGGACGAAAAGTCTTTCCATTGGCCATGGGAAAAATAATTTTATTAGAATTGACCTGACAGGAACAGATACACATGTATGTAGAATGGAAAAGATTTGTTGGGCCTTTTTCAATACGTACACATACATGTACATACTTGTTAATATATAAATACATGTTTATACAAAGTTTTCAAAACATACATGCATTGTACATAGTTTTCAATACATACTTACATGCGCATGCTTTTCAATACATCCACATGCCTTGAAAAGAGAATTTACACCGCATAAACGCTCCGACACTCTGCATGGTCTTCTGAAAAAAATTACTTGAGGATTCACAAAACCGGCATGTCAGTTTTATGGGCATTCTGACAACTTTTCTGAGGGTTCAAGAGACCTACATTGTTGGTCTAGTGGGCTGTAATAGTCCCAGCTACATTAGAAACAGGATTTCTTGAACTTTATTGTTACATATTTTTCAAATTTATTGATTTTCTATGTAAAAATAATCTATGTATACTTTGTTTTCAAGACGTATTGTGAAACACCCTCTGAGGAATTAATACTTCAAACTTTTATATAATGAAAAATAACATTTTTTGATAAAATCCTTTTTTTTGAGAGAAAAAAAAAATCGCAAAAACTATGTTTATAATTCCGTTAAATTTGGTTTCAAATTCAAGATGATTTAATTTTCTTTCATATGACAACAAAATCATGAAATTTCAAGATTCACTTTATATATTATTCACAGAGTCAAAAGGGCCGCTTTTTTTAAGCCAGCTCCGAAATAGGGGTGTTCGCTACCAAAAAAAAAACACTTTTAAAATATTGTGTATTATGATAAAATCTTTCGAATAAAGGTAATGGCAGGCAAACCCCTCTTTTCTGACTTTGGCTCTCCGCTTAATTGATCAGGTTAACAACACACTAAAGCCTGCATGCAAGAGTTTCGTCTGACAAAGCAAATGTGGATTCCAAAATTCACACACTCGCTATCAAATACTCGGTCAGTTGGATAGCTTATTTCTCTGGGGGAAACAAATCCATATCTTCAAGCGCAGGCATTAATTGTGTTCAAACTTCTCTCTCTCTCTCTCTCTTTCTATCTTTCCTTTCTCCCAATCCCCGCCTCCCCTATCTCGATCAATATCACTTCTTCCTCTCCATCTCTCTCTATCTCTCTCTATCTCTCTCTTCGTGTCCCTTTTTTCCTTCTCCCAGTACGTCATGTCTTATGCACTTTTTATGCGTTGTTTTTCTCTTTTCCTCAAGCGAGGATTTTATTTCCATAATTCCAATACACATTTACATTAATTACTCAATGATTGAATGAAAAATAACATTAGCTAAAAATTAAAGTCTATTCAACGATTCTTCCAGCTTAGTATTATTTTTTGTTGCCAACACATCCATACCTTAAAAACAATATTAGCAACGACTTGAATTTAAAAAAAAAAAAGCATGCGGTAAATAACAGAACCCTTTACAATCATTTTAATTTATAATTGCATATTGCGCATTATTTCAAAAAATAATCAGGAAAATATAATTCTTGTTTCCTATGTCCTTACCTACAACTAATGTATTTTGGTTTATTTGTAGGTCTACATGGAATAGGTGAAAGATTAAATTACATATTATTTTCCAAAACATAATCACACCCTTGCAATCTAATAACAAGGGAAACGTTCAATCAAATTGTCCACAAGTGTTGCATGAATTATTATTTACAATTTGCCATTTATATACATTTTCTTTTGAGGCAATAAACCTGTGAATCATCTAGAAATTAAATTGTTTAACTTTATTATTACGAATTTGCTTTAAATTAAATACATCCTTCCGAACAAAGTCATTATCTAATACTAAAAAGAATTCCAAAAATAAATGACAATTGGTTCTCTTGACTTCTCCCGTATTAATAAACCATACTAATCTCTCCCTTTCTTGACAAGAACATTTACTTTATCCCATGTTTCTATTTCAGTAAGATTCGAAATACCACATTAATCTTCACATTCATTGACATCACTTAATCTACCTAACGAATACTGTAGAAATGCATTCTTTAATTTTGTATATATACAATCAAATAAGAGCTGTCGTACGTTCTTCACATGTTTATTAATGAATGTAGAATCATTCCGAATACCATTTGTAATCAAATTAAGAATTTTCAATAAACCGGCATCTTGCCATTCTCGATTAAACAATATTTTTTCTTATAAGGTAATGTTACTTTTTTCCAAATAATTTTATTCGGAATATTTCCTACTTTAAACATATCAATGAATCTTAATACTGACCAAGTACAAACACGATCTACATAAAATTCTAGCAAATTATGTTTTAGCATAATAAATTCATATCTTTTATATTTCAATTGAACTCTAAGCAAAGTGAAACGGCAGTTCACCAAAAATACCATGTAAGATTTCCCTGTACTTGTTTAGGGTATCAAATTACTCTTAACTTCGATCTTCGTTTAGGGTGCTTTTCATGAATAAATTTACACCATGACGGATGATGTACAGTGCTCAATGTCTAGTCGGGGGGGGGGGGAAGGGAAATTCTAAATAAAAATGAAAACAGTCTGTTGCACTGACAATACACATTGACAAAATACAGTTTATACATAAGTGAATTGGTAACATGAATGGTACAGTGTATCCGCTTTAGATCTACACGAAGACTTTCTAATACGAGTTCAAAACAACATTTTGGACACATTCACGTAAAAGATTGCACAGAACCCAAAAGGAAAATTATATCATAACACAATTTTTAAATAAAACATGAAGTGGCTGAACAGACTAAGTGCTTAAGCTACAACATAAACGTTATGTGCTTGTAGAGGTACATGTACGTGTATGCGAATTCATAAATTTATTAAAACTGTGAAATACAAATTAAGAAAAAGAAAACCATTCTCTCTTCCATCCTTTAAACAATTCTCATTTCTCATTTATACGGTGCATTAACATGCTCACAAATATGTGCATAGAATACACGATTTAAAAAATATCGAACAAACATAAAATCAACATCAATTCGATATAAAATTGAAAACAAATTGTTGCAATGACAAGGCGAATTGACATAATAATACAGTCTATGTTAACTGTATATCACTACTTATTTTTTTCATTTTTCCTCCGATTTCTTCCATTCAAACCAAAGTACTCTAGGCACATTTATATATAATGATATGCCTAGAAGTATGAAAGTAAAACAATGAGATTATGTTTAAATACACATCCACAACAAATTACCGAATGAAGTGGGTATTTATAGCTACATCAGGGCCGGATCCAGCAGGCGGCAAGGGAGGGGGGGCCAAAGAGGGGCCCAAATCGTGAGAAAAATTGAAAATCGCTGGCCGATATTTCGCTTAGTGGGGGGGGGGGGGGGTAGTGAGTACTATTTTGTTGTGCCCCTGAAAATTTGCAAATCGCGCCGACGGATATTTCGCTCACTCGGGGGAGGGGGGGGGGGGGTAGTGAGCACTAATTTATTTTTGTGTGTGCCAGGGGAGGGGGCCCCCCGCATATGCAGGATGGTTACATTTACACAGTACATGTATTTGTATGTAATGCGGAATCAAAATAATGTGGAATGCAAAAATAACATCTCTCTCCCGTTGCTTCCGGATTCATTTTATAATCCTGCTTTCTCATTTACATTGTACCTCACCATGAGTCACAGAAATATGAATAGTTTTCACTGAATATTTTTGTTGTTGCCAAATTTGCTACAAAAGCATAACCCAATTAAGCTATATCATTTTATAGCTCTTGTAAAGATCCATCTATCTGTTGTGCTCGGTTTAATATGCCGATTTTGCTCACCTCCCCGACCACTTGATGATGCCGATACTAGTTTGAAACCTAACTGAGTAATTTCCCTGAAAAGGTTAGTATGTTCCAAGGAGTCATCAGTAAATGTTGGAAAATCAAAAATGAGGTCCGACGTACGTACCTGTGAACGGTTCCCAACTCTTTCCCTTTTCATAACTACGGGGATTTTATGAACAGTTTCAGAACTGCCAAATATACTCCAGTTTCCAGAACCCTGTGTATCACGATCAAACTGCACCGTCAGAAATTCTCGCTCCTTGGCGCGTTCTTTAGCTCGAGTCACAGCATCAATTAATTCCTTGATCTGGTAGTAATCAGCTTCCTGTGCAAGCATGTCGAACTCTTTGAAGTCTTCGGGTAAGACGAGAATTTTCCTCCGCAGGAAATTCAGAACATACCGAAATAAGGGGCCGTCCCCGTCAATTAGGTAATTCCCCTTTTCATCCTTTGTGGAAGGGGGTCGACCCCTGAACTTCGACCCTAGCATTGAATTAGGAAAACGAGTCAATGTAGCTCGCGATGTTGTGTATATCGTACCTCCGACATTAAGGCTCACAACATCAGTCATATTTCTTGAAAACAATGCTCCGATTTGGAATGGTTCCTTAAAGGTAGTATGTCCTTTTTTCAGGCTGAAAATATAAAATTATGTAAATCCTATGGTTAACAAGAGATAATACCAACTTAAAAACTCCTCTTAAAGATACTGTCCCATTTGCAGGCCACACAAATGAAAATGTTAAATTCCAACGCCGTTTGAAAGATAATACTAATTTAGAACTTCCCTAAAAACAAAACATTAACAGCAGATCTTGTCTCGATCATCCTCATTTCTTTATCAATATACTACAGCGGAGGGCCAAAGTCAGAAAAGAGGGGTTTGCCTACCACTACCACACAAACTAAGCATACCTTATTTATTCGAAACATTTTTATCATAATACACAATATTTCAGAGGTGTTTTTTTTTTATTGTAGCGAACACCCCTATACCGGAGGGACGTCCAAAAAAGCGGCCATTTTGACGGAAAATAGTATTTTGTTAATTATATATTAAGGAAACCTTGAAGCACCATGATTTGGGTGTCAGATGAAAGAAAGTTAGATTATCTACATTTTGATACCAATTTCAACGGAATCCGGAATAGTAAACATCGCAATTTTAAGTTAAAACATGTGTTTTTGCGAGAAAACAAAAATTCCTTCAAAAAAAATGAATTTTATCAATAAACGTTACTTTCCATAACTTCAAAATCGTTTTTTTTTCTCGTAACTTTCCAGAAATTTGCCAATGTACAAGCATAATACCTTGTGCGAAGGAAAGGCTTGTATCTCTCGTGGAAGTCGTAGTTACCCAAAAACTGATTTGATTTCATAGAAAACGACATTTTGCCCATAGGCCTATGTGTATAAACTGTCCGCATATACGTGTATTAGTGTATCAAGGATATGTTTGGTGTGCTTAAATCGAGTTGTATAGATAACTTTGAGGTAAAACCTCTAATCGCCATGGTTTTGATGTCAAATGATGGATAATTTAAATATCTTCTAGTTTTTATCGACCTATGACACTTGTTCGGATCACGATTGGTATCTATCGGACGGTATCCGTGTATGTGTTTGGATCAGAAGTGTACACAAATACTGGCACGATGTTGTACTTACCTAATTCACTGATAAATGATCACCTTTCCGTTCCCCAAAACGTATTCATATAACTCTCTTCTCGTCTATTATTGCTGCTTTGAACGCTTTTGCCCAATATTCAATTATATATTGGAGTTCAATACACGGCGTTATGAGAAAAAAAATCCGATGTCTTGCGGTCGACTTACAGTTAGCACTTACAGTTAGAATTCAGGGCCAGTTTTTGTGAAGCGATTCTACAGAAGGTCGACAGATTCTTGTACGTGGCAATAATATCTGCCATTTACATAAAATCAGTCAAGCGTGAAATGTGTATTGTTAGGGGGAAAACAAATATGAATACTCTAGCTGTCAAGTACGAAACTAAACATTGGCAAGGGTTGTATATGATCCCAAATAGACAGGTCTGGACGAAAAGTCTTTCCATTGGGCATGGGTATAAATGTATAATTTTATGAAAATTGACCTGACAGAAACAGATACAGCTGTATGTAGAATGG
>JAVYIG010016115.1:22500-27500 GCA_035222895.1 Strongylocentrotus droebachiensis | reverse complement strand
AGCCGAGAATCGATGGTAAACCAATATTCTTCGGAGGATAACCAGGCCATCGAGATCCCGGTGCGACCTCGCCCGTGTCTCTGGCAGGGGACAGCCGAGAATCGATGGTGGACCAGTATTCTTTCGAGGATAACCAGGCCATCGAGACCCCAAGTCCACCCTCGGCCGTGTCTCTGGCAGGGGACAGCCGAGAATCGATGGGCGACCGGTGTTAAACAGGCCATCGAGACCCCGGTCCGACCTCGCCCGCGTCTCCGGCGGGGACAACCGAGCACCGCCGGTGGCTCAATGCACGGGGACCTTCGAACGAGACCCCTCCCTTACATATACTTCACGAGCACAAAACCCCCCTTCGATTTTTGCTCCTACAACACGCAAGTCAATGGGAAATTTTCCTTGAAATTTTAAAGTCAAGGCCTCCAGCGGGACTCCAGGTCCCCCTTCGCCCCGGTCTCTGGCAGGGGACAACCGAGAATCGATGGTGGGCCAGTACTCTTCCGAGGAAAACCAGTCCAGCGGGACTCGGGTTACCCTTCGGCCCTGTCTCTGGCAGAGGACAACCGAGAATCGATGGTGGACCAGTACTCTTCCGAGGATAACCAAGCCACCGGGACTCCAGTTCCGACCTCGGCCGTGTCTCTGGCAGGATACGGCCAGGAACCGATGGTCGAACAGTGTTATCCCGGGGGTAACAAATCCACCGGGACTCCAGTCCAGACCTCGCCCGCGTCTCCGGCGGGGACAACCGAGCACCGCCGGTGGCTCAATGCACGGGGACCTTCGAACGAGACCCCTCCCTTACATATACTTCACGAGCACGAAACCCCCCTTCGATTTTTGCTCCTACAACACGCAAGTCAATGGGAAATTTTCCTTGAAATTTTAAAGTCAAGGCCTCCAGCGGGACTCCAGGTCCCCCTTCGCCCGTGTCTCCCGCATGGGACAACCGAGAATCGATGGTGGGCCAGTACTCTTCCGAGGCAAACTAGTCCAGCGGGACTCGGGTTCCCCTTCGGCCGTGTCTCTGGCAGGGGACAGCCGAGTATCGATGGTAAACCAGTATTCTTCGGAGGATAACCAGGCCATCACGACCCTCAAGTACACCCTCGGCCCTGTCTCTGGCAGGGGACAGCCGAGAACCGATGGTAAACCAGTATTCTTCGGAGGATAACCAGGCCATCAAGACCCTCAAGTCCTCCCTCGGCCGTGTCTCTGGCAGGGGACAGCCGAGAACCGATGGTAAACCAATATTCTTCGGAGGATAACCAGGCCATCAAGATCCCAAGTCCACCCTCGGCCGTGTCTCTGGCAGGGTACAGCCGAGAACCGATGGTAAACCAATATTCTTCGGAGGATAACCAGGCCATCACGACCCTCAAGTACACCCTCGGCCCTGTCTCTGGCAGGGGACAGCCGAGAACCGATGGTAAACCAGTATTCTTCGGAGGATAACCAGGCCATCAAGACCCTTAAGTCCTCCCTCGGCCGTGTCTCTGGCAGGGGACAGCCGAGAACCGATGGTAAACCAGTATTCTTCGGAGGATAACCAGGCCATCAAGATCCCAAGTCCCCCCTCGGCCGTGTCTCCGGCAGGGGACGGCGAGGCACCGATAGTGGCTCAGTGCAAGGGGATCTTCGAGAGAGTCCCCTCCCTTACATATACATATACATATACGAGCACGAAACCCCCCCCCCCCCCCCCCTTCCACTTTTGCCCCTACAACACGCAAGTCAATGGGAAATTTTCCTTGAAAATCTAATGTCAAGGCATCCAACGGGACTCCGGGTCCGACCTCGGCCGTGTCTCTGGCAGGGGACAGCCGAGTATCGATGGTGGAACAATGTTCTACCGAGGATAACCAGTCCAACAGGACTCCGGGCCCGACCTCGGCCGTGTCTCTGGCAGGGGACAGCCGAGTATCGATGGTGGAACAATGTTCTTTCGAGGATAACCAGTCCACCGGGACTCCGGGTCCGACCTCGGCCGTGTCTCTGGCAGGGGACAGCCGAGAACCGATGGTAAACCAATCTTCTTCGAAGGATAACAAGGCCATCAAGACCCCAAGTCCACCCTCGGCCGTGTCTCTGGCAGGGGATAGCCGAGAACCGATGGTAAACCAGTATTCTTCGGAGGATAACCAGGCCATCAAGATCCCAAGTCCACCCTCGGCCGTGTCCCTGGCAGGGGACAGCCGAGAACCGATGGTAAACCAGTATTCTTCGGAGGATAACCGGGCCATCAAGATCCCAAGTCCACCCTCGGCCGTGTCCCTGGCAGGGTACAGCCGAGAACCGATGGTAAACCAATATTCTTTGGAGGATAACCAGGCCTTTGAGACCCCAAGTCCACCCTCGGCCGTGTCTCTGGCAGGGGACAGCCGAGAACCGATGGTAAACCAGTAGTCTTCGGAGGATAACCAGGCCATCAAGACCCCAAGTCCACCCTCGGCCGTGTCTCTGGCAGGGGACAGCCGAGAACCGATGGTAAACCAGTATTCTTCTGAGGATAACCAGGCCATCAAGATTCCAAGTCCACCCTCGGCCGTGTCTCTGGCAGGGTACAGCCGAGAATCGATGGTAAACCAATATTCTTCGGAGGATAACCAGGCCATCGAGATCCCGGTGCGACCTCGCCCGTGTCTCTGGCAGGGGACAGCCGAGAATCGATGGTAAACCAATATTCTTCGGAGGATAACCAGGCCATCGAGATCCCGGTGCGACCTCGCCCGTGTCTCTGGCAGGGGACAGCCGAGAATCGATGGTGGACCAGTGCAAGGGGATCTTCGAGAGAGTCCCCTCCCTTACATATACATATACATATACGAGCACGAAACCCCCCTTCCACTTTTGCCCCTACAACACGCAAGTCAGTGGGAAATTTTCCTTGAAATTTGAAAGTCAAGGCCTCCAGCGGGACTCCAGGTCCGCCCTCGGCCGTGTCTCCCGCGGGGGACTGCCGAGAACCGACACAGAGCACGACCATGTTCTTCCAGTGGATATCCAATCCAGCGGGACTCCGGGCCATCCCTCGGCCGTGTCTCCGGCAGGGTACATCCAAGAACCGGTGATCGAACAGTGTTCTTCCTAGTATATCCAATCCGGCGGGACTCCGGGTCTGCCTTCGGCCGTGTCTCGGGCAGGGGACTGGCGATAATCGATGGAGGCACAGTTTTTCTTCCGAAGATGACCAATCAATCCAGCGAAACTCCGGGTCCGTCCTCGGCCGTGTCTTCGGCAGGGTACAGCCAAGAACCGCTGAAGGAACAGTGTTCTTCCTTGTATAGCCAATCCAGCGGGACTCCAGGTCCGAACTCGGCCTTGTCTCCGGCAGGGGACTGGCGATAATCGATGGAGGCACAGTTTTTTTCTTCCGAAGATGACCAATCAATCCAGCGGGACTCCGGGTGCGTCCTCGGCCGCTACTCCGGCAGGGTACAGCGAAGAACCGCCGCTGGAACAGTGTTCTTCCTTGGATATCCAATCCAGCGGCACTCCGGGTTATCCCTCGCCCGTGTCTCCGGCAGGGTACAGCCAAGAACCGGTGATGGAACAGAGTACCCTCCCTCACATATACTTTACGAGCACAAGAACCCCCCTTCCATTTTCGACTCTACAACATGCAAGTCAATGGGAAATTTTCCTTGAAACTTGACAGTCAAGGCGTCCAGCGGCACTCCGGGTTATCCCTCGCCCGTGTCTCCGGCAGGGTACAGCCAAGAACCGGTGATGGAACAGAGTACCCTCCCTCACATATACTTTACGAGCACAAGAACCCCCCTTCCATTTTCGACTCTACAACATGCAAGTCAATGGGAAATTTTCCTTGAAACTTGACAGTCAAGGCGTCCAGCGGCACTCCGGGTTATCCCTCGCCCGTGTCTCCGGCAGGGTACAGCCAAGAACCGGTGATGGAACAGAGTACCCTCCCTCACATATACTTTACGAGCACAAGAACCCCCCTTCCATTTTCGACTCTACAACATGCAAGTCAATGGGTAATTTTCCTTGAAACTTGACAGTCAAGGCGTCCAGCGGGACTCCGGGTCCGCCCTCGGCCGTGTCTCCGGCAGGGTGCATCCAAGAACCGCCGATGGAACAGTGTTCTTCCTGGTATAACCAATCCAGCGGGACTCCGGGTCATCCCTCGGCCGTGTCTCTGGCAGGGGACGGCCGGTGACTGTAAAGGCGGGGGATTCTTCCAGCACGCGAACCCATGGACAACGAGACCCCCTTCTCCTTTCTCACCGTTAAAACAGGCAAGTCAACGGGATTTCGACATCTCTACTCTAACAACGGCATTCCAAAACAGCCGCTGGCTATCGAGGCCTTCGTCACCCCTTGGTTGCGGCAGGTCCGTCGGCCTGGGACGCGGTGTGTGCCTTTGAAGACGGAGGGTTCTTCCAGCAAACGAACCCCAAAAAGCCGCTGAAGTTCGAGGCTTTCGTCACCCCTTGGTTGCGCCTGGACCGTCGGCCTGGGACGTGGCGTGTGCCTGTGAAGACGGAGAATTTCTTTTTTTTTTCCAACACGAGAACCCATGGACAACGAGAACCCCCTCTCCTTTTACACCGTTAAAACAGGCAAGTCTACCAGATTCAGACATTACTACTACTACTACTACTACTACTACTACTACTACAACAACGACATTCGAGAAGGAAGAAGAGGGAAGACAAAAAGCTGCTGAAGTTCGAGGCCTTCGTCACCCCTTGGTTGCGCCTGGTCTATCGGCCTGGCACGCGGCGTGTGCTTTTAAAGGCGGGGCAACGTACACATACAACACAACACTTTAGAATAAAACGGGGGGGGGGGGCGTCAAACCAGGCCTCGGCCTGCCTACCTGCTGGCCAACTAATCAGCCAACTATCCATCCAACTATCTATCTATCTATCTATATATATATCCATCTGTCCATCCATCCATCCATCCATCCAGCCAACTATCCAGCCAACTATCCATCCATCCATCCATCCAGCCAGCCAGCCATCCAGCCAACTATC
>JAVYIG010016115.1:0-12500 GCA_035222895.1 Strongylocentrotus droebachiensis | reverse complement strand
GTCCACCCTCGGCCGTGTCTCTGGCAGGGCACGGCCGGGAACCGATGGTTGAACAGTATTCTTCCGAGGATAACCAGGCCATCGAGATCCCGGTGCGACCTCGCCCGTGTCTCTGGCAGGAGACAGCCGAGAATCGATGGTGGACCAGTAATTTTTCGAGGATAACCAGGCCATCGAGACCCCAAGTCCACCCTCGGCCGTGTCTTTGGCAGGGGACAGCCGAGAATCGATGGGCGACCGGTGTTAAACAGGCCATCGAGACCCCGGTCCGACCTCGCCCGCGTCTCCGGCAGGGACAACCGAGAACCGCCGGTCGCTCAATGCACGGAGACCTTCGAACGAGACCCCTCCCTTACATATACTTCACGAGCACAAAACCCCCCTTCGATTTTTGCTCCTACAACACGCAAGTCAATGGGAAATTTTCCTTGAAATTTTAAAGTCAAGGCCTCCAGCGGGACTCCAGGTCCCCCTTCGCCCCGGTCTCTGGCAGGGGACAACCGAGAATCGATGGTGGGCCAGTACTCTTCCGAGGCAAACCAGTCCAGCGGGACTCGGGTTCCCCTTCGGCCCTGTCTCTGGCAGGAGACGGCCGGGAACCGATGGTCGAACAGTGTTATCCCAGGGATAACAAATCCACCGGGACGCCAGTCCATACCTCGGCCGTGTCTCCGGCAGGGGACAACCGAGAACCGCTGGTGGCTCAATGCACGGGGACCTTCGAACAAGACCCCTCCCTTACATATACTTCACGAGCACGAAACCCCCCTTCGATTTTTGCTCCTACAACACGCAAGTCAATGGGAAATTTTCCTTGAAATTTCAAAGTCAAGGCCTCCAGCGGGACTCCAGGTCCCCCTTCGCCCGTGTCTCCCGCATGGGACAACCGAGAATCGATGGTGGGCCAGTACTCTTCCGAGGCAAACCAGTCCAGCGGGACTCGGGTTCCCCTTCGGCCGTGTCTCTGGCAGGGGACAGCCGAGTATCGATGGTGGAACAATGTTCTTTCGAGGATAACCAGTCCAACGGGACTCCGGGTCCGACCTCGGCCGTGTCGCTGGCAGGGGACAGCCGAGTATCGATGGTGGAACAATGTTCTTTCGAGGATAACCAGTCCACCGGGACTCCGGGTCCGACCTCGGCCGTGTCTCTGGCAGGGGACAGCCGAGAACCGATGGTAAACCATTATTCTTCGGAGGATGACCAGGCCATCAAGACCCCCCAAGTCCCCCCTCGGCCGTGTCTCTGGCAGGGGACAGCCGAGAACCGATGGTAAACCAGTATTCTTCGGAGGATAACAAGGCCATCAAGACCCCAAGTCCACCCTCGGCCGTGTCTCTGGCAGGGGACGGCGAGGCACCGATGGTAAACCAATATTCTTCGGAGGATAACCAGGCCATCAAGACCCTCAAGTCCTCCCTCGGCCGTGTCTCTGGCAGGGGACAGCCGAGAACCGATGGTAAACCATTATTCTTCGGAGGATGACCAGGCCATCAAGATTCCAAGTCCACCCTCGGCCGTGTCTCTGGCAGGGTACAGCCGAGAACCGATGGTAAACCAATATTCTTTGGCGGATAACCAGTCCACCGGGACTCCGGGTCCGACCTCGGCCGTGTCTCTGGCAGGGGACAGCCGAGAACCGATGGTAAACCATTATTCTTCGGAGGATGACCAGGCCATCAAGACCCCCCAAGTCCCCCCTCGGCCGTGTCTCTGGCAGGGGACAGCCGAGAACCGATGGTAAACCAGTATTCTTCGGAGGATAACAAGGCCATCAAGACCCCAAGTCCACCCTCGGCCGTGTCTCTGGCAGGGGACGGCGAGGCACCGATGGTAAACCAATATTCTTCGGAGGATAACCAGGCCATCAAGACCCTCAAGTCCTCCCTCGGCCGTGTCTCTGGCAGGGGACAGCCGAGAACCGATGGTAAACCATTATTCTTCGGAGGATGACCAGGCCATCAAGATTCCAAGTCCACCCTCGGCCGTGTCTCTGGCAGGGTACAGCCGAGAACCGATGGTAAACCAATATTCTTTGGCGGATAACCAGGCCATCGAGACCCCAAGTCCACCCTCGGCCGTGTCTCTGGCAGGGGATAGCCGAGAACCGATGGTAAACCAGTATTCTTCGGAGGATAACCAGGCCATCAAGACCCCAAGTCCACCCTCGGCCGTGTCTCCGGCAGGGGACGGCGAGGCACTGATAGTGGCTCAGTGCAAGGGGATCTTCGAGAGAGTCCCCTCCCTTACATATACATATACATATACGAGCACGAAACCCCCCCCCCCCTTCCACTTTTGCCCCTACAACACGCAAGTCAGTGGGAAATTTTCCTTGAAATTTGAAAGTCGAGGCCTCCAGCGGGACTCCAGGTCCGCCCTCGGCCGTGTCTAAGGCGGGGGACTGCCGAGAACCGACACAGAGCACGACCATGTTCTTCCAGTGGATATCCAATCCAGCGGGACTCCGGGCCATCCCTCGGCCGTGTCTCCGGCAGGGTACATCCAAGAACCGGTGATCGAACAGTGTTCTTCCTAGTATATCCAATCCGGCGGTACTCCGGGTCTGCCTTCGGCCGTGTCTCGGGCAGGGGACTGGCGATAATCGATGGAGGCACAGTTTTTCTTCCGAAGATGACCAATCAATCCAGCGAAACTCCGGGTCCGTCCTCGGCCGTGTCTTCGGCAGGGTACAGCCAAGAACCGCTGAAGGAACAGTGTTCTTCCTTGTATAGCCAATCCAGCGGGACTCCAGGTCCGAACTCGGCCTTGTCTCCGGCAGGGGACTGGCGATAATCGATGGAGGCACAGTTTTTTTTCTTCCGAAGATGACCAATCAATCCAGCGGGACTCCGGGTGCGCCCTCGGCCGTGTCTCCGGCAGGGTACAGCGAAGAACCGCCGCTGGAACAGTGTTCTTCCTTGGATATCCAATCCAGCGGCACTCCGGGTCATCCCTCGGCCGTGTCTCCGGCTGGGTACAGCCAAGAACCGGTGATGGAACAGAGTACCCTCCCTCACATATACTTTACGAGCACAAGAACCCCCTTCCATTTTCGACTCTACAACATGCAAGTCAATGGGAAATTTTCCTTGAAACTTGACAGTCAAGGCGTCCAGCGGGACTCCGGGTCCGCCCTCGGCCGTGTCTCCGGCAGGGTGCATCCAAGAACCGCTGCTGGAACAGTGTCCTTCCTGGTATATCCAATCCAGCGGGACTCCGGGTCATCCCTCGCCCGTGTCTCCGGCAGGGTACAGCCAAGAACCGGTGATGGAACAGAGTACCCTCCCTCACACATACTTTACGAGCACAAGAACCCCCTTCCATTTTCGACTCTACAACATGCAAGTCAATGGGAAATTTTCCTTGAAACTTGAAAGTCAAGGCGTCCAGCGGGACTCCAAGTCCACCCTCGCCCGTGTCTCCGGCAGGGTACAGGCAAGAACCGCTGAAGGAACAGTGTTCTTTCTGGTATAACCAATCCAGCGGGACTCCGGGCCATCCCTCGGCCGTGTCTCTGGCAAAGGGGACGGCCGGTGACTGTAAAGGCGGGGGATTCTTCCAGCACGCGAACCCATGGACAACGAGACCCCCTTCTCCTTTCTCACCGTTAAAACAGGCAAGTCAACGCGATTTCGACATCTCTACTCTAACAACGGCATTCCAAAACAGCCGCTGGCGTTCGAGGCCTTCGTCACCCCTTGGTTGCGGCAGGTCCGTCGGCCTGGGACGCGGTGTGTGCCTTTGAAGACGGAGGGTTCTTCCAGCAAACGAACCCCAAAAAGCCGCTGAAGTTCGAGGCTTTCGTCACCCCTTGGTTGCGCCTGGACCGTCGGCCTGGGACGTGGCGTGTGCCTGTGAAGACGGAGAAATTTTCCAACACGACAACCCATGGACAACGAGAACCCCCTCTCCTTTCACACCGCTAAATCAGGCAATTCCACCAGATTCAGACATCTCTACTCAAACAACGGCATTCCAACAACAAAAAAAAGCCGCTGAAGTTCGAGGCCTTCGTCACCCCTTGGTTGCGCCTGGTCCGTCGGCTTGGCACGCGGCGTGTGCTTTTAAAGGCGGGGCAACGTACACATACAACACAACACTTTAGAATAAAACGGGGGGGGGTGCGTCAAACCAGGCCTCGGCCTGCCTACCTGCTGGCCAACTAATCAGCCAACTATCCATCCAACTATCTATCTATCTATCTATCTATCTATATATCCATCTGTCCATCCATCCATCCATCCATCCAGCCAACTATCCATTCATTCATCCATCCATCCAGCCAGCCATCCAGCCAACTATCCATCCATCCATCCAGCCAGCCAGCCAGCCAGCCAGCCATCCATCCAGCCAGCCAGCCAGCCATCCAGCCATCCATCTATCCAGCCAACTATCCAGCCAACTATCCATCCATCCATCCATCCATCCATCCAGCCAGCCATCCAGCCATCCATCCATCCATCCAGCCAGCCAGCCAGCCAGCCAGCCAGCCAGCCAGCCAGCCATCCAGCCATCCATCCATCCATCCATCTATCCAGCCAACTATCCAGCCAACTATCCAGCCAACTATCCAGCCAGCCATCCATCCATCCATCCATCCATCCATCCATCCAGCCAGCCAGCCAGCCAGCCAGCCAGCCAGCCAGCCATCCAGCCAACTATCCAGCCAACTATCCAGCCAACTATCCATCCATCCATCCATCCATCCATCCATCCATCCAGCCAGCCAGCCATCCATCTATCCAGCCAACTATCCAGCCATCCATCTATCCAGCCAACTATCCAGCCAACTATCCAGCCAACTATCCATCCATCCATCCATCCATCCAGCCATCCAGCCAGCCAGCCAGCCAGCCAGCCAGCCAGCCAGCCAGCCAGCCATCCAGCCATCCATCCATCTATCCAGCCAACTATCCAGCCAACTATCCAGCCAACTATCCATCCATCCATCCATCCATCCATCCAGCCAGCCAGCCATCCATCTATCCATCCAACTATCCAGCCATCCATCTATCCAGCCAACTATCCAGCCAACTATCCAGCCAACTATCCATCCATCCATCCATCTATCCATCCAGCCATCCAGCCATCTAATCATCCATCCATCATGCGAAGGAAAATTTGATCATGACTTACCCCCATCGACAAGGCCTCAATCATCAATCGATTACTCCCATCCTTTAGGCTTTTCTCCCTTCTGTTATCGAGCGACGACTGGGGTGGGAAGCAAGCTTTTCCTCCGGTCTTGATACCTGTACAACAAGAAAAGAGAGAAAAGATGTAAGAATGCACAAATATAATACTTTGAAATTTAAAAAAAATGAAATAAAAAAAGCCCGTGTGGAACGAGGCCTCCACTGGAACTCCCTACCCGGGCCGGCCCGGCCATCTCTAACTCAAACAACAACATTCGAGAAGGGGTGTTTAAAAAAAAAAAAAAAAAAAAAGCTGAAGTACGAGGCTTTCGTCACCCCTTGGTTGCGCCTGGTCCGTCGGCCTGGGTCGCGGTGTGTGCCTTTAAAGGCGGGGCAACATAAACATACAACACAACACGTTAGAATAAAAACGACCATGACTTACCCTCACCGACAAGGCCTTCAACAGCAATCGATTACTCCCATCCTTTAAGCTTTTCTCCCTTCTGCTACCGAGCGACTGGGGTGGGTGGGGAGCAAGCCCTTCCTCCGGTCTTGAAACCTTTACAACAAGAAAAGGGAGACAAGATGTAAGTATGCACAATTATAATACTTTGAAATAAAAAATGAAATAAAAAAGCCCGTGTGGAACGAGGCCTCCACTCGTACTCCCTACCCGTGGCGGCCCGGCCATCTCTAACCCGAACAACGACATTCGAGAAGGGGGGAGCCGCTGAAGTACGAGGCTTTCGTCACCCCTTGGTTGCGCCTGGACCGTCGGCCTGGGACGCGGCGTGTGCCTGTGAAGACGGAGGATTCTTCAAGCACGAGAACCCATGGACAACGAGAACCCCCTCTCCTTTTACACCGTTAAAACAGGCAAGTCTACCAGATTCAGACACTACTACTACTACTACTACTACTACTACTACAACAACAACGGCATTCCAACAACAAAACAAACAAAAAAGCCGCTGAAGTTCGATACCTTCGTCACCCTTTGGTTGCGCCTGGTCTGTCGGCCTGGGACGCGGTATGTGCCTTTAAAGGCGGGGCAACATACATACACAAACAACACAACACTTTAGAATGAAACGGGGAGGGGGGTCAAACCAGGCCTCGGTCTGCCTGCCTGCTGGCCTACTAATCAGCCAACTATCCATCTATCTATCTATCTATCTGTCTATCTATCTATCCATCCATCCATCGATTCAGCCAGCTAGCCAATAATCAGCCACAACTATCCATCCATCCATCCATCCATCCATCCATCATCATACGAAGACGAACAACTTGATGCATGGCTGATCGTCAACGAAACGGAGTTAAGGTTAATATCATTTTCTTACAAGAAATAAATAATACTCAGGAAAATGAATTGGAAATGTCAGATGCGAGGAATTTTTTATTTTAGTCATGAAACTAACCAAGCTCGAGGAGTGCTGATATTTTTTCGAGAGGGATTTAATTTTGAACAGCTAGATTCGAAAATTAATTTTAAAAATGGTAAATATGTTTTCTCTTAGATAAAACCTTTTGATCAAGATTTTTACTTTAGCCAATATTTATGCACCCAATATCATTAGAGAACAAAAGCAAGTCTGGTCCGAGTTAGAAGTATTTTAAATAATTGTGATGGTATACACGATTCTATTTTCATTGCTGATGGTGACTTCAATGTATCTTTAAACCCAGTCCTTGACAGATTTGGAAAATAATTAAATTATCAGTCACTCTCAGTAAGCAGACAAGAATTAACCTCCTTGTTAAATCAATTTGAGTTATGCGATGTTAAGAGTTTTTACAACCCACAAGCAAAAACAATATACATCGCGTAAACGTGATTTATCTGGTCAAAGTAGACTTGATTACTGGTTTATCCCATTCGCTCAACAAGATTACGTATCAAATGTGAATATAATACCTACTCTGTATCGACTGATCACAAGAGAGCACAACTCGAAAATTTGAAAAATCGCACCCCCCCCCCCCCTTGAACGCCGGGGGGGGGGGGGGCTATCTCCAAAAAAGGTAAAATTAACGTGTCCCAGGGCGGAGCCCTCAGAAGCTCAGGGGTTTTATACATCAAATTATCGTCGGATGAGCATAATTTTATACCTTATTTGTGACACTGGCAGGTCTCGAATTGGCGTGGGATCCAGGGAGTGGAGCCACCGGAAGCTCAGGGGTTTTGGGCAATAAATAACCGTCAGATGAGCATATTTTTATACCTTATTTGTGACACTGGCAGGACACATATTGGTGTTGGGTCAAGGGGGCAGAGCCCCAAGAATCTCAGGAGTTTCATACATTAAATTATCGTCAGATGAGCATATTTTAAACCTTATTTGTGACACTGGCAGGTCTCGAGTTGGCGTGGGATCCAGGAGGCGGCGCCACCGGAAGCTCAGGGGTTTTGGGCAATAAATTACTGTCAGATGAGCATATTTTGATACCTTATTTGTTACACTGGCAGGATACAAATTGGTGCTGGGTCCAAGGGGCGGAGCCCTCGGAAGCTCATAGGTTTATACATCAATTTATCGTCAAATGAGCATAATTTTATTCCTTATTTGTGACACTGGCATGTCACGCGTTGGCGTGGGGGTACAGGAGGCGGAGCCACCGGAAGCTCAGGGGTTTTGGGCAATAAATTACTGTCAGATGAGCATATTTTGATACCTTCTTTGCTACACTAGCAGGACACAAATTGGTGCTGGGTCCAAGGGGCGGAACCTTCGGAAGCTCAAGGTTTATACATAAATTTATCGTCAGATGAGCATAATTTTATACCTTATTTGTGACACTGGCAGGTCACGAATTCGCGTGGGGTCCAGGGGGCGGAGCCCCAAGAAGCTCAGGGGTTTTGGGCAATACATTACGGTCAGATGAGCATATTTGTATACCTTATTTGTGACACTGGCAGGTCACGAATTGGCGTGGGGTCCAGGAGGCGGAGCCCCCGGAGGCTCAGGTGTATTAGGCAATAGATTACGGTCAGAGGAGCATCCAGGAGCCCGCCTTAGGGCCATTGGTTGGGTTCGGGGGGGGGGGGGGCAGGGCCCCGGAAGCTCAGGGCTTTAGGCATTTAATTACGTCAGATGAGCATAATTATACTTTATTTGTGACACTGGCAGGTAACTAATTGGCGTGAGGTCCAGGGGGCGGAGCCCCCAGAAGCTCAGGGGTTTTAAGAATTTTATAACGGTCAGACAAGCAGGGGCCCACCTTTGGGCCCATGTTGGGGTCGAGGGGGTGGAGCCCCGGAAACTTAGGGGTTTTAGACATTTAATTACGATCAGATGGACACATATTGATACCTTATTTGTGACACTGGCAGGACACTAAATGGCGTGAGGTCCAGGGTCCGAGACCCCGGAAGCTCAGGGGTTTTAAGCATTAAATTACCGTCAGATTAGTATCCAACCGTCCGCCTTAGGGCCCTAGGTGGGGTTCAGGGGGCAGAGCCACCGGAAGTCCGCCACTGTCGGCGACCTACCTAAAGAATTATACGTTCACTTTTGGGAACTTGTCTCAGAATCTTTGTTGTCCTCACTAAATTATTCTTTTGACACTCAGCAACTTTTAGCAATAGTCAAAAATAGTCAATAGTAAAAATCAAAGCACGATTACACTTAAAAATTAAACCAAATAAAGATAAAAGAAAGTGGAGGAATTATCGACCCATTACATTGCTCAATGTGGACGCAAAAATATGTTCCAAAGCCATAGCTGCAAGAACACTAAATGTTTTGGATAAAAAAATACACCCCGACCAACATGCATTTATAATATTAAAAGGGAGGATAATAAGTGAAGCAATACGTAATATACATGATTTGTTTCATTATTCAAATACTAAACAAAAGAACGGTTTTATTTATATACCGGTAGACATCCAAAAGGCATTCGATTTTGTCGACCATGACTTTACAGTGTAAGTCAAAAAAAAAGTTTACACCTAGAAACAATGCCTCCTGTTCATCCAAGCGTGAACATATACCACACAAAAAATGATACTAAATGAATTGGGATAAAACACTCTTTCATAAAATGTATAATAATTTACTGTTTATGGATGATTTTTTTTAATAATTATCAGTTTTCTAGGTGTAAACTTTTTTGTTGTTGACTCACATTGTATTTACTATGCTCTTGAAGCGTTCGGTTTGGGCCCTCTTTCAATAGATGGGTCAAAACGTTATTGTAAAATAGAAGGATGTGTTCTAAATAATGGACACCTACTGTGTACTTCCCAACCAGACGTGATGTAAGACAGGGGAATCCCCTGTCTCCATGTTTTTTTGTTTAATTGTTCTCGAAACTCTAGCTTTTCGTTTGCGCACTTCCAAAGATATAGCAGGAATTAAAATAAATGATAAAGAATTTAGATCGTCACTATATGCAGACGATTTGTGCTCCTTTTGCCATAATACTCGATCCATTAATAACTTTCGAACATGGTCGTGCACTGTGTCGGTTCTCGGCAGTCCCCTGCCGGAGACACGGGCGAGGGTGGACCTGGAGTCTTGCCGGATTGGCTACCCTCGGAAGAACACTGTTCCATCGACAATTCTTGGCGGTACCCTGCCAGAGACAGGGGCGAGGGTGGACCTGGAGTCCCGCTGGATTGGCTACCCTCGGAAGAACACTGTTCCATCAGCGGTTCCTGGCTGTACCCTGCCGGAGACACGGGCGAGGGTGGACCTGGAGTCCCGCCGGATTGACTACCCTCGGAAGAACACTGTTCCATCAACAGTTCTTGACTGTACCCTGTCAGAGATACGGCCGAGGGCGGACCTGGAGTCCCGCTGGACGCCTTGACTTTTAAGTTTCAAGGAAAATTTTCTATTAACTTGCGTGTTGTAGAGGCGAAAAATGGAGGGGGGTTTCGTGCTCGTGAAGTATATGTAAGGGAGGGACTCGTTCGAAGGTCCCCGTGCATTGAGCCACTATCCGCGCCTTGCCTTCCCCTGCTAGAGACACGGCTGAGGGTGGACCTAGAGTCCCGCAGGATTGGTTATCCTCAGAGCACTGGTCTGCCATCGATTCTCGGCTGTCCCCTGCCAGAGACACGGCCGAGGGAGGACTTGGGGTCTCGATGGCCTGGTTATCCTCGGAAAAATACTGGTCCGCCATCGATTCTCGGCTGTCCCCTGCCATAGACACGGCCGAGGGTGGACCTGGAGTCCCGCTGGACTGGTTATCCTCGGAGGAACACTGGTCCACCGTCGATTCTCGGCTGTCCCCTGCCAGAGCACGGCCGAGGTTGGAGCCGGAGTCCCGGTGGATTGGATATCCCCAGGATTACACTGTTCCACCGTCGGTTCCCGGCCGTCCCCTGCCAGAGACAAGGCCGAGGTCGCATCTGGAATCCCGCTCGATTGGTTATCCACTCGAAGCACATGGCCGTGCATTGTGTCGGTTCTCGACCGTCCCCTGCCGAAAACACGGCCGAGGGCGGACCTGGAGTCCCGCTGGACGCCTTGACTTTTAAGTTTCAAGGAAAATTTCCTATTGACTTGCGTGTTGTAGAGGCGAAAAATGGAGGGGGGTTTCGTGCTCGTGAAGTATATGTAAGGGAGGGGACTCTCTCGAAGGTTCCCGTGCATTGAGCCACCAGCGGTGCTCGGTTGTCCCCTACCAGAGACAGGGGCGAGGTCGGACGAGGGTCTCGCTGGCCTGGTTATCCTCGGAAGAACATTGTTCTACCATCGATTCTCGGCTGTGCCCTGCCAGAGACACGGCCGAGGGCGGACTTGGGGTGTCGATGGCCTGGTTATCCTCGGAGGAACACTGGTCCTCCATCGATTCTCGGCTGTCCCCTGGCAGAGACACTGCTGAGGGTGGACTTGGGGGTCTCGATGGCCTGGTTATCCTCGGAAGAATACTGGTCTACCATCGATTCTCGGCTGACCCCTCCCAGAGACACGGCCGAGGGAGGACTTGGGGTTTTAGATGGCCTGGTTATCCTCGGAAGTATACTGTTCCACCGTCGATTCCCGGCCGTCCCCTGCCAGAGATACGGCCGAAGAGGGACCCCCGAGTCCCGCTGGACTGGTTATCCTCAAAAGAACAGTTTCATAAATGCTCAAGTCCTAAATTTAACACAGAAAAGACAGAGATCCTAAAATTCGGACACCAAAAAGATACAATCCCTAAACCAAATGAACAAGATATAAATCAACAGGTGAACGAAGTTGATACTATCACAATTTGGGGAACATTTGTTGGATATAATGATACTATTTTGCATTATGAAAAATTACGTGAACTTATATCTGGACTGGAAATTGAGAAAACTATATTATGAAAACATTTGGAATCTCAATATTTACATATTTTCTTCATCATCTTTAAAACCCAACAAAATATTAAAGGAAATAGATTACCTTTGGAATGGACCGGGTCGAGTTAAACGAAACGTCATGATATAAGAATTAAATAATGGAGGCTTGAAAATGAGAGACGTTAAATCATTTGTAGACTTGCAACAACTAATTTGGATCAACAAAATTAGGCTTGGAATTACGCAGGTTTGTTACTACATAATGTGTCCCTGGATGTCCTTAATTACTATGTAAAGAAATATGGTGGACTCTTTCTGTTTAACTGCAATTATGAAGTAAATCATATTTCTTTGAATATGTCTGCATTTATAGATTACACTTAGAGAAATGGCTTTCAATAACAATACTAACAATACTGATTTTTGATAATCACTTCACATTGAAAGATTATGTTAGCTCTAGATGTAGGCTAGCTTCGTTTGCATTGTATAAGATTAACAAAATTTGCCCTTAATATGACAAAGCGACTACTGAAAGATTAGTACATGCATTTGTAATGTGTCATTTTGATTACTGTAATAGTCTCCTGTATGGTTTACCAGACAATCAGATCCGGAAACTTCAGGTTATTCAAAACTCATGACAAGGACCAAAAGATATGAGTCAATTTCACCTATATTACGGGTCTTGCATTGGTTGCCTATCCGATCACGAATTGAGTTTAAAAAACTTGTTACTTGTGTATCAGTGTTTTCATGAAATAGCTCCAACATACCTCTCAGACCTTCTTGCAAAATACCAACCAGTGAGAAGTCTGAGGTCAGCACAGAAGGACTTGTATGTAGTACCTCACATTTCAACTAAATGTTTACGGTAAACGTAGTTTTGGGCATGCTGCCCCTGAATTGTGGAACAGCATCCCTTATAATATTAAACATACGGATACCATGGATAAGTTCAAGACATCTTTAAAAACGTATCTGTTTAATAAGAGGTGAACAAATCCTACACACAGGTCCTCTGTGTAGAATTTGACCATGCTGTGTAGAATATTACTATGCAGTATTTTTTC
>JAVYIG010016114.1:0-32644 GCA_035222895.1 Strongylocentrotus droebachiensis | reverse complement strand
CCCGATTTAAAAATGTTAACCCCCCCCCCCCCCTTGAAAAAATCCTGCGTACGCGCCTGGTCTCTACAATGGTATTCGAACAGTATTTGATGACAAAAGACGACACTATACTACTCCTATGTAGCGTAACACGGCAAATCAATCATTTCAGTTTATTAAATTCCAATAAAATATACAAAACAGAATAAAACATGGCTGAATAAGAGTATCGATCGATCAAGAGTACAAAATAAGGTAAAATGATAAAACAATAAAGCGATACATGAGATAACAACATAAGATAGAGCATTATTATAATTGGGTGGCCATAAAAAAAACCATGCGGATTTGTCGAGACGACCACCCTTGATGAAGGTCAAATAAGTTTCATTGAACATTCAATATAATATAGAAAATTTAAAAGATAATAAAGTACCAAAAGACGTTAAAAGATGGGAGTTGCTGCTACCTTGTTTGGCGTTCAACAATATGGGAAAGAGCAACGTAGATCTGTGGCTGCCCAGTGGCTGCCGGGCTCACGATCACTTGGGCAAAAAGAATTTCCGTTTCGGTTTAATAAAATTTGGAGTGGACTTTAAAAGATTGTTATTATTATTATTATTATAAAGGAAGAAAAAATTACGAACATATGACATATTTTATTTAAAAAAATACATATTACCGCACAAACCCACAATATTATTATTATTATTATTATTATAGATATTATCATTGGTGTTATTGCTCTAATAGTTAACATCGTGCCTATCAACATTATTATTGTCATTATCAATATTGTTATAAATCTTATAATTGTTGTCTTCTTCTCTTTTATTATTATCATAATCATATTTTGCAATAGGTCATGTACCCATGGTATTTTTTTGCTATAATACATCCAAGCTGTTAACATGAACTCTCAATTTGTTGCTGAAATATTATCAAGAGAAAAGATGAAACGTTATAATTTCTATTTTAAATTGAAATCAAATATATAGAAGAAATAAGAGAATACAATCATGACATTGATACTGGAGGAAAAACATGGACATAATGCACTTGTTTACATGATCGCATTATCTCTTATTCATTCTAGTTCAAATTTTTTTTCTGACTGTTCTCAAGACAATATCATGTTTGTCGATCAGAGTTCTATGTAGCTTGATGTCTCATGGTAAATTTTTAGAGAAAAGCAATCTAACAAATACAAAAATGTATGAGTTTTAGCGAAAATCGTTCGCCATGAGGTACCAAACTGAAATTTCAGGACTCATGATAATTCGTTTCGCAATTGATACCGCCTGGCTGATTCTATTGTGGATGGTATAGCAGATAAGCAGAGAGAGATATAGAAGTGCATTTTCTTTTGACTAACAACCTTGTATTATTATGCTTATTCGTTCATCGTCTCTACAATGCTATTTGAAGAATATTCGATGACAAAAGACGACACTCTATTCATTAAGGAGTTTTAAGAGATGGAGGCCCAACTGGCAAAAAATTACTCCAAGCAGCTGCCGTTTTCTATTGTTGCACAATAGAATCTACTGGTGAATTGTTACTTTTGATGTCCGAGGTTCGAAGCCGCCAATATCATTGGAGAGCTTGAGTAGGGATTTTTGTCACAAAGAAATATCCTTATTATTTCACTTGTTATTTGAACCAGGAACTAACAAGGGGAAAATCGAGCAGATGTAAAATATGAATACAAAAGCCTAATTGTGTCAACAAATTTGCCCACATTGTATGGTAGCAGCTTTAATTTGTGAAAAACAGTAAAGATTTACAGTCCTAAAAGCTGCAATTTTCACATTACTTGCGGCTTACGAAAATAAAAAGTGAATTCGTTAATGTAAAGTTCTTTATGATGTTATATGTCAGATTAGTGCCCACACATGCCCAGTCGAGTAATTTTGATTAATATTTCGGGAAAGGTTGCTTCATTTCCTTTCGCTTGCCCTTGTAAAGGTAAGCATTGTGTACTGCTCGTATTATCAGACGAGTGGTAGCGAAAAGTAATTATCATTACAAAAGCGTATTTCGCTTTGAAAGTGGTCCGTTAGCTAGTTTGCAGCTAGGCAGGAATCTTTTGTCTACGTATATGCTAGGAAGATCAAGTTAAGCACATGCCTCACATATTTTTTCCTGGCGGCATTGAAGATGGTCACATGGGATGAGCTAGATAGGACTCCATCTCTTAAAACTTATTGCTCTGTTACCATTTCTATGTAGCGTAACACCGCAAAGACATGGCAGTTAAATGATCATCAGTACTGCATGGGTCTAATCATTTCAAGAAAACTTAATTTGAACCCGGCCAAATTTTCTCTCTCTCTCTCTCTCTCTCTCCCTCTCTCTCTCTTTCTGGCTTGTCATTGCCTTCCTTTCCCCATCGCTTACTTCCTTATTACCACGGTGTATGTAATGTGCATATGTATGCCTCAATCATTGAGAATATAATCACTCATATCGCTAAAACGATTCTTCTCCTCTCCCTTCTTCTTCATCTTCTTCTTTCTAGTAGTTGTTTGCATGATTTCAAATCGAAAGAGTGAAAGAGGATGTCATTTAACACCGACTTCTGCAAGGATTTTTAGAATAAATGTGTTCGAAGACGAATATTGATAAAGAATACAACATTTAGGTTTTCTGTGTATAACAATCAATATTCGTCTTCAAACACATTCGTTTTGAAAATCCTTGCAATATTGAGTGTTAAATGTTTACATCATTACACAATGTGAAATGTTGCCATCCATTTTTTGTAGCAAATTAGGGGCCCCAAACACATTAGAAGGGCTTTAAGAATTTGTTATGTTTGTATTGGTTGATATCTCAAACAATCGTTAGCCAATCTTGTTTAGAATGCTGTCTGAAGTGCTTAAAGTGAACCGGTAGCATTGCTGAAGGTCGATGGAAAAACTGCATAGGGGGGGGGGGGGGGGGGGGGGGGGGGGGGGGGGAGTAAGAGGACATTTTTTTGTTTGGTCCCCAAAAAATTGGTCTCGAAATTTCAAAATTTTACATTTTGCTCCGTTGGGGGGGGGGGGGGGGGGGGGGGGGGTAAGATCAACTTTTTAAGGTCAGCCATTGGTATAATTTCTTGTTGTTGTTTTTTGTTTGTTTTTTAATAAAAAATATAAAAAATTACCCCCCCCCCCTGAGTACGCGCCTGCCTAGTGTCATCATACATATTCATATGGCTCCGATTGTCTCATTTTCGCTCGCGTGAACATTGCCAGCACAAACCACTGACCTCTACCTCCTGAACGGATCATCGCACATTCCCATTCACTATACGTTACGTACTAAAAGGCTGTATTGTCTGACCGTTCATGAATATTCATGTTTTTGCTAAACTCGACAAAATGTTTGCTTTTACTAAATTGAAAAATTACGGTGGGGGGTTGGATGAAATGGACAAAATGAAATAGGCAGAAGTGATCTATGATAATTCATGCGTTTTATGTTTCGTGTGCTCGACCTATAATCTTCAAATCGCTGGGTAAACTGAGTCCAAAGTTAGACTTGTTTCACATGTGTATTATAGGCAATGACGAGCTTGCAACCTATTTTGAAAAATTACGGTGGGTGAACTTTCAAAAGTCAATGAGACATGAGGGCTCAAATGAAAGAGCTAGTGATAACGTACGTCGGAGTGGACGTGCTTTTCGTTTAAACAAAAAATGAATTTTTAACGATTTTTTAAAAAAAACGTCCATAGGCTAACATGTTAGGCTGCTGACGCTGATCATGCTCTGACGATAGGGGGCGTCGTGAAATGAGACTAAACGGAGCCATATGAATTTGATTTCTTCCTTGTGTTTTGTTTTTGTTAGCTGGTTTGTTTATGAAATGTTATACATTTTAATTACCTTCATGCTATATTTTGCAGGTCTTCTGGGTGCAACAGTTGGCCGGGAAGAGGGACCATTACGGTTACAGTGCTTTAGTTTGCTTTCCTCTTCCCCGGCAGCCAATTGATGCACTCAGAGGACCTCCAGGAAGATTGTGCATTTATAATGGACATTCTATTAATGTTTGTTTACATGTATTTACATTGTTATATTTTTTGTGAATTGCCAAATAAACAATAAATAAATAAGATAGAAGTTATGTTTACATTGGCTTTATTACAAGGTAAAAATCATTTTACAAAAACAATGCACAAAGAACATAAAACGAATCACATTAACGTTCTACAATTGCATATGATTTTTTACTTACAATCGATACAATACTCCCTGTTGCACCTATGTACACATTCAACACTGGCATCATGCCAATATATATCGCACTCTGTTTTCAAGTTGGGGGGGGGGGGAGGCTAGTGATGCAGGTTAGCGCACTCTAATATACATTATTGGCCTGTCTTTTCATGTGTCTAGAGAAAAAATGTAGTTTAATAGTGAAAAATTACAATCATATCAATACATGTTTAAATTTTGAATTAAATTACTGGTGGCATATATATATCTAATATTCATACTTTGTTTTCGAATGACGCTGCATCATTCCTTCTTTCAACAAATGAAATGTATTGCTTGAAAAGTCTAAAGCAAATTTATCTGAAAAGTAGCTTTACAATATTAACAAAATTCTTCAAATTACGAAAAGTAAGCCTTCAGGTAGCAAATGGGCGTTTATTGATTCTGAGTACATTTTAGAAGATTTTATAATTGGTCTTACAATCCTAATAGTAATGGTACTATAAAAGGTAGGCCTCCAGATCCATACTACAAAAACCTACAGACTTACTCATATATACCTTGTTATAGCCAGGATGAGGAAATCAGTATGAAAATCAAATGTTAGGCCTTGGAATATAAGTTAAGGCCAATGACAATTTTTCTTTCAAGTTGCTAGACATATTCAAATGCACCAGCACACTGCTAAAGCCCATTTAAACTGTACCCTGAATAATTTTAGGCATCTGTACAAATAAAGATTTCCCCCTTTTTTTTCCTTTTTAGCAGTCAATAGCAGACAATAGCAGTCAATTTCAACAATTATTTTAAATGAGCTGTAAATAAACATACATGTACTTGGAAGGCAATGATCAAAGAGCAAAAACTAAACACCACCACTTTCCTTCAATTCTTTAACACTTTGAGGGTTTATAAATCTGGTCTTTTTCCTCATTCAACACATTAGGAGTAATTAATCTTTCTACCCTCCTCAGCAATATCAACATCCTCCCCTCCCATATCCCTATCAAACGTTGATGCTTTGAAATGCACTTGGATATGAAAACCCATTCTTCCCTCCCTCTCCCAATCCCTAGTATCATCATGATTTTCTGCTCTAAAGAATTGTTTAGCTGTAAAATTGTAAACACAATTTTCGTTTTATTTTATTATTATTTCTTCTTTTTTGGAAGGGGGAGAGGATTATTATGAATTCTAAGTTTTATTGATTAATTTGAGATGACAAAGCAACAAAAAAAAATTCAACACCGACATTTTAAATCCAGTACATAATCAGTTCTTCCTTTATACCATTTTCTTAACTATTCTTTCACTACTCAAAAGTGAGGTTGAGAGGCGATGACACCAACTCACTAATCTACATTTAACCCCTTTCGATACACATCAATGCTTTCTGAAATTTTGCAGAACCTGCAAAATTCGTAATTTGCTATATTTATGTCCCATTTTACAAATGTGTGCTGTTCTATTTGTATCATTTTCCTCTTTTTTCGGATTAACATGAAATTCACCTAGATTTGTCGTTTAAAATCAGCTAAATAATAGTGAAGTTACGTTTTACAGTTCAGTGAATCATTTCAAATGCTACAACCAATACAAATTTGCAACTTTATATCAATATGATCCTAACTTCACTATTCTCCATGTACACAAATCACCACATCATTTCATTTTTTAGAATGCGAGCTGCTACAATCAATGCCATCTCAATAATAAAACTGTGATCGATAATGAAACAATTAAGCAAGACAGAAACACTGAGAATGGGCATCAATTCTGAGAGATAAGATTCTGCAAATACTCTTCAGATATAATAGTCTGGTTTACCATTGTTTCATCTTTCACATCATTACACATTTTAAGTGAACAATTTCAATCATTTTTTTTAGCGAATTTGGAGCTTACAACACTTTCGAGGGGCTTTTAAAATTTATTATGCTTGTATTAGTTGATATCTCAAACAATCATTAGCATTACCAGTTCAGAATGCTGTCTGAAGTGAAATTAGAATTGCAATATTACAAGTAAAATCTGGTGTGAACCAGTTACATTGTTAAAGGTCGATGAAAAACTGCATTATTTTCATGTGGAATTTTGTATTCCTACTACTGTACAAACCCTCTAAACTGAAACATTCCTGAGCAATTTATCAAATCAGAAATATATTTATGGTTTTCTGTTAAGGTGTTATGTGAAAGACCCTCTGACCGCAAATTCTCCAAACCATTTTCCTTGAAAATATGACATAAAACAAGGTTTTCAAAATAATTATCCACTCAAATGTATGGAATGTTATAATAATAATAATAATAATGATATCAATATCAATTATGGATTTAGTCAAATAAACTTAACTTAAGGAAATACTGGGTTACAGATGGAAAAGGTAAGCCTTAAGACGATCTTTAAAGGTGGAGTATGTTGCAATACAGCGAAGTGATGGGGAAGCTTATTCCATAATTTGGCTGCTGCATGCGAAAAAGCATGGTCTCCCCATGAATGACGGGTACGTGGAATTTGCAGTACATTATCACTTCCAGATCTTAAGGGACGAGTTGGATTGTAGGGGTGTAGTGAGTACTTAATATAATGTGGTGAAATTCCACGGAGAGTCCGATAAACAAGTAATATAATTTTGAAGTGGACCCTATACAATATAGCAAATATAGCAAATACATTGCTTTGCGACGATTTCCAAGCACCTGAAATGTAATTAACAAAGACAAATATAGTAAGTCATCAGTCCCTCAGCAGTGAACGAAAGTAAAGTCTAGAAGGAATAACAGTTTTCTTTGCACCATTTGAATACTATGTCATTGCTAACCTTAATATTTCACAGACAGGGGATACCTGCCAAATTGTGATTCATGCAGAGTGTTGTAGAATTGTTTGATGCCAGCAAAAAGTAAACATGTACATCTAAACTCCCCGATTTAACATATCTAGGCGTCATGCAAAGATATATCGGACTCTGCTTTCAAGTTTGGGCGGGGGGGGGGGCTGCATGCCCTTTTCAACATTTAAAGTGGTGTAGGCCTGCACACTATGATACAAATTCTAGGCCTGTCCTTTCATATGTCTAGAGAAAAGTATATGACGTTTTGTGTCTTGAGAATGTGGGGAATCATAGATCGGTTATCCAATGTCCTCAGATGCGGAGGCATAATAGCTGTCATTTAACTTTTCTACCAGGAGTTCTAGGGCCCCAAGTTCGTCTTCTTGTTCAATGTCTTTTTCTTTTCCTTGCAAGTTTCGAAGATCAACGGCTCGGCACCCTAATTTTGTAAAGGTGGTTTGGAGAATGACCTGTTGCCCTTGTTCCCCTCATGGTTTGGTCTTTTGATTTGTAATACATAAAACCATTCTCAGTCGCATACTGTGTTTTCTCTGCTAGATTTCTCCCAATCCTTCTCATGAGCGGTCCATTATCCGACGGTCCGCAAAACATGATAATCACACTAAAGGTACTATCAGAACTTCTTCGATTTGGCATAGCTGTTGAGACGCTCAATCCACGCACACCCCTCAGCTCACCTCTGTCAAACAAATCCTTAGCCTGCCTCCATTCTTCATCAATCTCCCACGCTGGGTAGAACAACATCCACTTTCCCTGCAAGGAGATGTCATGTTCAACACAACCATCTGGTAACTCACGTGGAAAATGACGATGATACTGAAGTTGTGTGTCTTGGGAAGGTGAAGGTCCACTGTCCTCTCCATCATCAAGCGCATGTGCCATGTCTTTATCCTGTTTTTGCAAGTTCTGGAGATCAACGCCGATAAATTCTGGCTTCGGCTAGATCTGGTGCACTAATAATGCGGGTATAAAGAAGTCCTGCCGTTCAGGTTCAGAGTCTAGCTACTACTGAGACGACATGTGTGACGTGTACATGTTTTAACCGAGGCGATGTCACGCGCGCACGTACGGACGAGGACGTACGGGGCGATCCACACTGATGCGGCATAACCGAGTAATGATCCATGATCTCACATAACCCGTGTAGATTGTAAATAGGTCTGATCAAGGGCGTATGTTTTTTTAAAGGTATTATACATTTTTGGTATGGGGTCATGAATTTGGTTCAAATGAACATATTAGAAGTATAATTTATGCGATTTTAAAATATTCAATGATCGTTGTAGCGGTTCAAATCGAGTCTAAAGTGTTGAAATTGTAAATGATAAGCTATTTATGTTGTAAAGCGCCCTCTCAAGATAGCTTCAAAACAATTTTTGTTTTACTACGATCGATCGATTTGCTATTCCCGTTTGGAAACTATATATCAGAACTGCATATTCTGAGATTTGCATGGTCGCAGCAATCATGCAATGACCGTAGGCGCTGTTTGAAATATTTAAAATTTACCGGGAGCACCGGTATATTTTTGATTATTCAATCTCTCGAAAGCAGGAGTGTTTTAGGGGCTAAGTTTTTTAGTGCTTCCAATACATCCACAGGGGCATCCAAATATATCAACATGTTAAAGAATTACTATCAATCCACTTTTCAAAATTTCCCTAAAACTTTGCATTACCTTTAAGGGGAGGTGCATTTTGCCCAATTCGTGAAAAAAAATATTTAGCGGGGAGTCAGCCAGCCGGTGAATAAGCGGGGGGGGGGGGGGGAGGGAGAGGGTGCCATAGATAAAATACAGACAAAGGGTGTCTTTTAAATTGTAAAACACCCACTTTTTCCAGGGGGTGTTTGAACACCTAAAGCACCCCCTGTTTGCCAAGGGGGGGGGGGGGGGTTTGACAAGGCTCAAATACACGGGGCGACGGGTGATTCCCCCTCCCCCCTTCCTAGCTTGTGAGCTACATAATCGCCTCCCTCAGAAAAATCGCCCTCATAGCTCGTGGAATAAAAAAATTATAGATTATCTTTTCTGTGTAACTTTCACACAATATTGAGTTTCAACTTTCAAACCTTAAACTAATGAAATGTAACTATGGAAGTTAGATTAGATTGCAGGATTTCTCGGTCAAAATTTTAAACGTGTCTCGAGGCCGCCATATTGTAAACAAATGTACGCTTATTCGCCGGAAGACGGCGCTATATCTCCCATCATCTCCATGTCTCTTTGATTATTATCGATACAAACAAAGGAAGCTCGCAGTGCAATGCGGCCGTTAGCAGTGGGTAAACTGCGCCGGTAGTACCGGTGTGCACGCTGACGCCCCATATCTGCTGGAGCTAGAGGCGATCGCGCAAGGACCGAAACATGGAGAAGCTTTTTGTTGTGAAGAAAGCGTGAATCCTCTGAATTTCTGGTGATTCCAAAAGACCAGCAAATAATGAACCTCGACCAGTAAATCAACACTGAGAAGAGGAAGACCAAAGATGTTGTGGAAGGATATGGTAACTAAAACAATAATGTAAATAAGGTTGCTATGAAAGATGAGGAGGAAATAATTTGCAAAACGGGAAGAAATGAAAAGAATGTCATCACGGGATGAAAGTCAGTAACCCCTATGTTATTGAAAATAATATCACTAGCGATATTATTTTCGATACTATATCCGCAAGGAGTAATATGTTTTGCCCTATGTTATTACTTGTACATTTGTAAGAGGGAAATGGCCGACTTAAATAAATGATAATGATGGGATAGCAAAGAATTTAGGAGTGTCATGGGTCCAAATTCAATAGAAATTTGTATTAAAAAAGAGCCCCCGTGAGAAGGTTCACTGGGCCTCTTTTTTTTGGAGAGCCCTCGTGGACAAAATATTAATTTGAGCCTCGGTGTTTGAACACCCGAAAACCCCCTTTGAGTACGCCAATGGGTCTGACATTGGTAAGTCAGATTTCATGAAGATCCTCAACATAATTATACAATTCTCAATTTGCACTTCTCAACATGCTACAAGGAGAGTCGGATCTTTAAAAAGCTGAACATGCTATGCTTTATCGCCTAATACAGCTATAATTGACGACATAGTACAGTATCGCCAACGTTTATATAATATCAGTCCATGACCTCTTTTTACACGTTAAAGTGACAAGGAAACATTGTAGAAGGTTGATGAAAAAACTGCGTAATTTTTGCGTGAAAAGATACTTTTTATATTTTTTCTACTTTACTACCTCTAACATGCAAATAAGTCCTGACAAAATTCTCAAGCACCAAAGATAGTTTTCTTTAAAATTGAAATCGTCACTGTGCAACACCCTCCAACAGTAAATTTTCTCTACCAGAATTTTCCCAAACGTTTATCCGTAAAAAGATGACTTAAAAACATACTTTAAAAAAAATCTTTCAACACTTATTTTGTGGAATGGTATATATTTCAATTCAATTCATATTTATTTCATTTTCACCAGAAAGATAAACAAAGGTATAACATATATTGCTACACAAAGTATGAAAAAGAAATGTATGAACATATTAATTAATTTTCTCTTGGTAACTATACAAATACACCTTACACATATTACAAACTATTACAAGAAATTTTTAATTTCTGAGGAAATGTGGGGATTCACTGAAAAGAAGTGCTTGTAGTTTGTGACTCACCTAAAGTGTAATGAAATTGTAATATTATAGTTGGGAGAATTAAAGGATCAATCAGATCATTTTTTCCCAATTTGTACATTGATAATGGTCTGTTTTCACTCAAACTTTCAGATTATCTTTAATTGTACATTATTGAAGTCACTACCTTAGCACCTTTTTCTCTCATCTGAACTATGTTACCAAGTCCCTATAACATTACAACTGAAATAGATACACTGTACAGGATAAATATATAATGTGTACATATTGGTTTTTGCACCTGCTATTACTTTAAAAAGCCTATTGATAAAGGTATTCCAAAACTACACACGGAGCTTTTGTAGGCATGAAAATAAATCTGGACGATATACGATTTCTTCCAAACCATGAACATGATAGTCTTGCAACTTTCCTCCAGGAAAATCAAGAGGATAATTAACTACAAATAATATTAAATTAACTAATATTAAGGGTGGTATTCTCGAAAGCGGCCTAAGTTAAATCAGTGGCCTAAAGGTGGTTTAAACCATGGACTATCTTTTTTGCTATTCTCGAAGGTGGCCTAAAGATAAGCCAGGCTTAAATACGTCATAGTTCGGCCTAACTTTAGGCGGCTCAGAGGGCAGGTTTAAATACGTCATAGTTCGGCCTAACTTCGCGTGACGTCACTTTTTAGTTAAATTGACTGTCCGCGGAGAGTGAACGGTAAGTTTTGCATTTGAATTTCTATATTTGATAACAATTTACACTCTTTTGTATGGATAAGCGCTCATGAAAGTTACACCAGCTAATAAAGTATTGTTGTTACTTTCATGTTGCTGTACTGGTGATAATCTAAAATGCTTTTAACTGAATAAATTTGGGGAAAACTTGGTAAATGTTCAAAGTGTTGCAGACCAGTCCCATACGTGCAAATAATTGTCGGTTAACATTTTCGTTTCCTGAGATTGAGCAATTTCTTACCGGGTAATTGTTTTCTTGGCACTATTGTACTTTCGTACGCATATACCACCTTAACACCAACTTAAAACTATCATTGCTAGACGTATAAACTACTGTTATAGTGGATTTTCGAGACGCTGTTGCCTAAAAGTGGACTAGCACTAGGCCTAAATTTAGATCTAGCTGTCTCTTTCGTTCGTTAGCCTCTGATTTGGGTAGGGTCGGCTCCTCTTTTTCAGCCGACCCTACCCAAATCAGAGGCTAACGAACGAAAGAGACAGACATTTCGGTCTGGTATCACCTCTGCCTGAGCTGCAGTGCTAGTTGTGGCTGTTGGTGCGATAATTTTCTACAGGATGATGATGATTTTCATAACCAACCATCCCCCCCTCCCCTAAGAAAAACATTTTTTTAAACAACTAGACCTAGATCTAAATTTCATCAATAAGAGTCTAGTCTAGACAGGTCTAGTAATAGAAATTGAAAGGAAATGGACAGAAGCTTCCTTTTTTGACATACATTTGCTGATAATGTTACAGTAGTTTAGTCTAATAATACTATTAAGCCTAGTTAGTAAACTACAGAGAAAGAGAAATTGTAATTTCTTATCAAATATCAACATAATTAATTTTCATCTTGATTTTCTGCTATTTCAGGTTCTTTTCAATTGATGCATGGGGATGAAAAAAGAAGGCCTCTCCCAAGCTACGGTGTCCCGCCTTGTGAAGTCCATCTCAATAGCCATTGCCAGGAGATCGGACCAATACATCTCAATTCCTTCAACAAGAGAGGCAGTCCTGCAGAGTGCAGACCCAACATGAATTTTATAATTACTGCCATTTCCCTGGCGTTAATATGGTCGGTGCTATTGATTGCACCCACATAGGCGTCTTCATGCAAGCCAGTTGGCCCAACACCAGTTATTTCCTGAACAGGAAAAATAGATACTCCATTTTTCTTGGAAAGTCTGCTGGTGAGTAAAGCTGTAATTACTTCTAAATTTGGTAAACTAAATCATGTTTATACAATTTTTATTAAAAAGATCTGCTGATTTCATGAATCTGCAGATGTGTCTACAGGTACATTATGAAGTGATTTAAAATTGTTTTGTCTGATGAATGTAGGTGCAAACTACACTCAAACTTTTATTCATTTTACATCGGCACGAGCTAATATTTTCAGCTCGATTGCCATGGCTACCAGTCACTCCTGACAGTGACAGCTTGGCCTAGACTTTTGGGTGGATATATCTCTGAAAATAAGACACAAATAATCAACAGTTGATTAACTACTTTCAAATTTGGGTCAGAAGAAAATTCAAACCTACCACTAACAATTCTAGACCATATAAGACTTAACGACCTACAGACTGCAGTACAGTACAGTGCAGTAAATTTTCATTTTACTTTTTCCCCTTTCACGAAGCTCATTTTGGGAGATAACATAAACAATAAGACAATCTTTGGTCTAATGTTAGATTGAACTAAAATGGAAAAGTTGGGCTCTAACGATTAGGGCCTTGTAAAATCTACAACCCAGGCTGCGTTTACATCTAGGTTAGGCCAACTGTCGGCTGGTTATCTAAGTAAGATGTAGACCTCTAGACTTGATTTTAGGAAAGGGACTAACTTGGCTATAGACTTTAACTACTTAGGGCTTTCTTAGGCCATGACATGGCAAGTACAACTGGGTGCAAGCACATTTATGAGATAGTACTGCAAGAATGTGTATGTTTGTTCTTGACTTTAAAAGAGATACCGGTAGTCATTCTGTAAATCAATGATTACTAGTAACTGAGTGGGGAGGGGGTGCCTAGTCACTGCCTACATGAAAGGCGCCTTAATTTTTTTTTTAAAGTTAGAATATGATTGACACTATAACTAAGACCAAATATCAATGTAGTAGATCTTTGATATTTTAATGAGGTCTAAACCTTTTTATTTTTGTTTCAGGATGATGTTCTTCTTCAGTAAAATAAATGAAGGCAAATTCCCTGATAATTGAGACAAATTCAGAGAGAGGAAGGAGAACTACTGAGCTGCTGAATTTCTGACAGGTAGGCAGTACGAAAAAGTTGTTGTTTGTATGCCCAGGTACTTCAAGGAAGGCATTTGTTCATTCACATATTTCCATCAATACTTTCATGTAATTGATTATGCACTCCACTTTTACCACAATGTACATGCAAGACCTTTTTAATGTTTAACAGAAATAGGTTTCAATGTGCTTCCTTTCATTCTTTTCTCTTTTCATTCAACAGACATACTTGCAAGGACTATGAAGTTCTACTTAGCCTCTTCAATGAACCAGACTCCATCTGCTGTAACTGTGACTGCATGGGGATCAAAACCTTTGTATTATAATTCTCATAACATGACGCTATGGTAACAAACAAGCAACCATTGATAAAAAGCCTGATATGTCCTTGTTTGTGTGTGAACCACAAAGCAACCACCACTCATAAGGATGTTTTTATGTACATCAGATGTTCATTGTTTTACTGGAAAAATTGTGATTTTGAATCATTTAAGAAATCATGTTTTATAATGTGTTTATAATATAGTGCAAGTCATGATATAACAAATTCCCTGCAAAAGAAACACGGCTCAAAAGTAGACTATGCTTTGTTTTAAAAATAAGTGGGAGAATCTAATGTAACAAATGCATAACATTTAATTCTAATAGTTTCAAGTAGCAGATTATGAGGCTATTGGAGCTTAATATTTGATTTTGTCCTTCAACTTTATAATCGTATTCATCGTGAATTACAATCTTTTCTGTTTTAAGAAAAATAAATAAATTGAACATAATTGTTGATATGTTATATACAATATTCCTTTCATATCTTTTGATTTTAAGTGTGCATACTGTTGGGTTCATTGAATTATACATGGAAAAAGTCTGGAAATAGAACAGTGAGAAAACAGAGAGCTAGCGAGAGAGAGAGAGAGAGAGAGAGGGATAGAGTAGAAGAGAAAGGGAACCAAATGAGAAAGAACAATTTAATGGTGAGAGATGTCATGAAAATGAGAAATAAACAATGATGTGAGATAGTGTGTGTGTGTGTGTGAGAGAGAGAGAGATGGAGATAGGGAGAAAGATTTTTTTTTTTTTTGGGGGGGGTATAGTGCCCCCTTTTTAAAATGCCCCTTTTTATATAGGAAAGTGCCCTTTTAATACCTTGTAAGAAGTGCCCCTTTTTCCCCGCTTTGGAAGTCGCTCCGCCGTCCCTGGACGTCGTATTGCTCAAGTTGTCGAGGTGATGCATCCTCTCCACACTGCGCGCATCCATTGTCTTAGCCCATTGTCTTAGTGCATTGTGACGTCATATTGCTCAAGTTGTCGAGGTGATGCATCCTCTCCACACTGCGCGCATCCATTGTCTTAGTGCATTGTGACGTCGCAGCTTCGGTACTGAGCATGTGCAGAAACCGTAACCATGGTGAATAATCCATGGACTAAGTTAGGCCAGGTTTAAACCATGGATCAGTTAGGCCACCTTTCGAGAAATGAAAATGACTTAGGTCAGCGGCCTAAGTTAAGCCTGGCCTAACTAAACCACGGTTTAACTTAGGCCAGGTTTAACTTAGGCCGCTTTCGAGAATACCACCCTAAGGGTGGTATTCTCGAAAGCGGCCTAAGTTAAACCTGGCCTAAGTTAAACCGTGGTTTAGTTAGGCCAGGCTTAACTTAGGCCGCTGACCTAAGTCATTTTCATTTCTCGAAAGGTGGCCTAACTGATCCATGGTTTAAACCTGGCCTAACTTAGTCCATGGATTATTCACCATGGTTACGGTTTCTGCACATGCTCAGTACCGAAGATGCGACGTCACAATGCACTAAGACAATGGATGCGCGCAGTGTGGAGAGGATGCATCACCTCGACAACTTGAGCAATATGACGTCCAGGGACGGCGGAGCGACTTCCAAAGCGGGGGGCAGCACCAACAAAAAGGGCACTTGCTGGAATTGTATCATTGTTAAAAGGGAAATTATCAGAGGTGAAAAGGGTCACATATCGCACCTGAAAAGGGGCATTGAACATATATTAAAAGGGGCACTTATGAGAATGAAAAAGAGGCACTTATAATAAAGGAAATGTGCATTTGTTGAAAGAAAAGGGGCACCGATAATTTTGTTAATAGGGGCACCTCTCAGATTTAAATAGGGCAATTATCAGAGGTGAAGGGGCACTTCTCAAAAGTGAAAAGGGGCACTTACTGCAAAGGAAAATGGAAACTTGTCAAAGGAAAAGGGGCCCCGTGTCAAAATTAAAGGAGCACTTATCAGAGGTGAAAAGGGGAAGGGGCACTTTTCCTATGGAAAAGGGGGCACTTCTTACAAAGTTAAAAGGGAACTTTCCTATATAAAAAGGGGCATTTGAAAAAGGGGGCACTGTACCCCCCCCCCAACTCTTTCTCCCTATCTCCATCTCTCTCTCTCTCTCACACACACACACACTATCTCACATCATTGTTTATTTCTCTCACCATTATTAAAATTGTTCTTTCTCATTTGGTTCCCTTTCTCTTTTACTCTATCTCTCTCTCCCTCGCTCGCTCTCTGTTCTCTCACTGTTCTATTTCAAGACTTTTTCCATGCATAATTCAATGAACCCAACAGTATGCACACTTAAAATCAAAAGATATGAAAGGAATATTGTATATAACATATCAACAATTATGTTCAATTTATTTATTTTTCTTAAAACAGAAAAGATTGTAATTCACAATGAATACGATTATAAAATTGAAGGTCAAAATCAAATATTAAGCTCCAATAGCCTCATAATCTGCTACTTGAAACTATTAGAATTAAATGTTATGTATTTGTTACATTACCTTCTCCCATTTTTTTAAAACAAAGCATAGTCTACTTTTGAGCCGTGTTTCTTTTGCAGGGAATCTGTTATATTATGACTTGCACTATATAATAAACACATTATAAAACATGGTTTCTTAAATGATTCAAAATCACAATTTTTCCAGTGAAACAATGAACATCTGATGTACATAAAAACATCCTTATGAGTGATGGTTGCTTTGTGGTTCACACACAAACAAGGACATATCAGGCTTTTTATCAATGGTTGCTTGTTTGTTACCATAGCTTCATGTTATGAGGATTATAATACAAAGGTTTTGATCCCCATGCAGTCACAGTTACAGCAGATGGAGTCTGGTTCATTGAAGAGGCTAGTAAGTAGAACTTCATAGTCCTTGCAAGTATGTCTGTTAATGAAAAGAGAAAAGAATGAAAGGAAGCACATTGAAACCTATTTCTGTTAAACATTAAAAAGGTCTTGCATGTACATTGTGGTAAAAGTGGAGTGCATAATCAATTACATGAAAGTATTGATGGAAATATGTGAATGAACAAATGCCATCCTTGAAGTACCTGGGCATACAAACAACAACTTATTCTTACAGCCTACCTGTCAGAAATTCAGCAGCTCAGTAGTGCTCCTTCCTCTCTCTGAATTTGTCTCAGTTATCAGGGAATTTGCCTTCATTTATTTTACTGAAGAAAAACATCATCCTGAAACAAAAATAAAAAGGTTTACGGTAGACCTCATTAAAATATCAAAGATCTACTCTAACTTAAAAAACAAAATTTAAGGCGCCTTTCATGTAGGCAGTGACTAGGCACCCCTCCCCACTCAGTTACTAGTAATCATTGATTTACAGAATGAGTACCGGTATCTCTTTTAAAATCAAGAACAAACATACACATTCTTGCAGTACTATCTCATAAATGAGCTTGCACAGTATCTAAAGTCTATAGCCAAGTTAGTCCCTTTCCTAAAATCAAGTCTAGAGGTCTACATCTTACTTAGATAACCAACCGACAGTTGGCTTAACCTAGATGTAAACGCAGCCTGGAATGGAGATTTTACAAGGCCCTAATCGTTAGAGCCCATCTTTTCCATTTTAGTTCAATCTAACATTAGACCACAGATTGTCTTTGTTTATGTTATCTCCCAAAATGAGCTTTGTGAAAGGGGAAAAAGTAAAATGAAAATTTACTGCACTGTACTGTACTGCAGTCTGTAGGTCTCTAAGTCTTATATGGTCCAGAATTGTTAGCGGTAGGTTTGAATTTTCTTCTGACCCAAATTTTAAAGAAGTTAATCAACTGTTGATTATTTGTGTCTTATTTTCAGAGATAGTTCCTCCCAAAATTCTAGACCAAGCTGTCACTGTCAGGAGTGACTGCTAGCCATGGCAATTGAGCTGAAAATATTAGCTTGTGCTGATGTAAAATGAATAAAAGTTTGAGTGTAGATTGCACCTACATTCATCAGACAAAACAATTTTAAATCACTTCATAATGTACCTGTAGACACATCTGCAGATTCATAAAATCAGGAGATCTTTTAATAAAAATTGTATAAACATGATTTAGTTTACAAAATTTAGGCGTAATTACAGCTTTACTCACCAGCAGACTTTCCAAGAAAAATGGAGTATCTATTTTTCCTGTTCAGGAAATAACTGGTGTTGGGCCAACTGGCTTGGAGATGCCTATGTGGGTGCACCATATTAACGCCAGGGAAATGGCAGTAATTATAACATTCATGTTGGGTCTGCACTCTGCAGGACTGCCTCTCTTGTTGAAGGAATTGAGATGTATTGCTCCCATCTCCTGGCAATGGCTATTGAGATAGACTTCACAAGGCGGGACACCATAGCTTGGGAGAGGCCTTCTTTTTTCATCCCCATGCATCAATTGAAAAGAACCTGAAATAGCAGAAAATCAAGATGAAAAATATGTTGATATTTGATAAGAAATTACAATTTCTCTTTCTCTGTAGTTTACTAACTAATAGTATTATTAAACTACTGTTACAGTAACATTATCAGTAAATGTATGTCAAAAAAAGGAAGCTTCTGTCCATTTCCTTTCAATTTCTATTAGACCTGTCTAGACTAGACTCTGATGAAATTTAGATCTAGGTCTATTAATATTGTTTTTAAAAAAAAAGTTTTTTCTTGGGGGGGGGGGGGGGGGTGGGTGGTTATGAAAATCATCACACCAACAGCCACAACTAGCACTGCACTGCAGCTCAGGCAGAGGTGATACCAGACCGAAATTTCTGTCTCTTTCATTTGTTAGCCTCTGATTTGGGTAGGGTCGGCTGAAAGAGAGGAGCCGATGTTATGTTTAGAAACAGGTTCATTGAAACTAACATGCAATTGAAATTAACATGCCAATTAGAAATGCACTGCAGCTGTTAAGGCACAGTTCATTGTTATTCATATTAGATGCATACACACAATGCAAGTGTATGCAAGGGTCTTCTGTTCACTACATTATACATGTAAAAGCACATGGATATTGAGTCTGGATTAAACTACCAAAGCAACCACACGTGTTTCTGCAGGCTCCATTTTGTTTGTCTCTATACTTACATTTATTTAGCTTAATAGTTATTAGCCTACTTTCCAACCCAAATTACAACAGCCGACACTACCCAAATCAGAGGCTAACAAACGAAAGAGACTGCTATAGTCCACTTTTAGGCAACATCGTCTCGAAAATCCACTATAAAAGTAGTTTCTACGTCTAGCAATGATAGTTTTAAGGTGGTGTTAAGGTGGTATATGCGTACGAAAGGACAATAGTGCCAAGAAAAAGAATTACCCGGTAAGAAATTGCTCAATCTCAGGAAACGAAAATGTTAACCGACAATTATTTGCACGTATGGGACTGCTCTGCGAACACTGTGAACATTTACCAAGTTTCCTCCAAATTTATTCAGTTAAAAGCATTTTAGATTATCACCAGTACAGCAACATGAAAGTAAAACAAATACTTTATTAGCTGGTGTAACTTTCATGAGCGCTTATCCATACAAAAGAGTGTAAATTGTTATCAAATATAGAAATTCAAATGCAAAACTTACCGTTCACTCTCCGCGAAAAGTCGATTTAACTAAAAAGTGACGTCACGCGAAGTTAGGCCGAACTATGACGTAGTTAAACCTGCCCTCTGAGCCGCCTAAAGTTAGGCCGAACTATGACGTATTTAAGCCTGGCTTATCTTTAGGCCACCTTCGAGAATAGCAAAAAAGATAGTCCATGGTTTAAACCAGGTTTAGGCCACTGATTTAACTTAGGCCGCTTTCGAGAATACCACCCTAAGTGTTTAAGATCATTGCATTTGATTGGTTGCGAGTAATAAATAAAATTCATGCATATAATTTCATATCAGAACCATTATCCCCTGGAAATTCACCCCCCGGAAAAGTACCCCCAAGGACAACCATACCTGAGGAAAAGAGCTCCATACCACCCCCTCCCCCACTGAGCCAAACAAAGAAATGGGGCACACTTACACCCCCCCCCCCGCTTATTCGGCCGACCGGGAGAGTCGCTGCTAAATATTTTCTCATGAATTGGGCCCCCTCCGTCGCCGCCCCTGAATAGCATTCCAGTGTTCTCATGGCGTGGCTCCATCTTATCCATCATGTTAATGTGGTCAAAACAAAGTCTTATGGTAAATCAGGCTATGAGCATTCTGCCCCTGCCTTAGTGAGCTATGGAATAGTATCCTATATAATGTAAGGCAAGCTAAGGCAGTACAACAATTCAAAACTGCTCTTAAAACATATTCATTCATGTAATTAATTGATGTTTGTACTCATTAGTCAAACATATTCTCCCGCATTTTTTTGTATGCCTTGTATCCTAAAGCCACATTTCATAGTAAAACAAATGTTGTTTTTTCTCCAATTTTTCCTATATTCCTGTACATTTTCGTTTAATTTTCGTGTTTGTTTGTCCCGACTATTTTGTTATGATCAAATGCTCTTTGTGTGTTTCGATGAATGGAGGCAGTATTGCCACACTTCCATATATTATGTTTCTGATTGTTTGTGGGTGTTCCCACCGTATATGCAAGGCAGAGTCGATGGGTACATGTTACGAGGGTTGTAGAATGGCTGAGCGCTTTATCCTGTAATAATCAGAGAAACACAGTTTGCTGTATTCAGCGCTTTGTCTTCTCTTTAAAAATGAAAAAATAAAATAAAATAAAAGGGGGGAGGACGTTTTATAAGTTTAAAGAAAAATGTTAATCATTACGCTATAACACTGAACAATCATGTTGGCCAAAATTTCATTTGTTTTGAAAGCAATTTCCACCCGACATGTCAGGGCTCAACTTCGTTAACTAGGTTACAATCGAGTTTTTGTTTAATTGAATTAGTTCGAATACCTTTTAAACTCTGTGGTGCATGTCTCCTTTATGGATTTAAATTTATTGATATGGAATTTTGATTGCTGTAAAACACGGACAGATCAAGCTTTGTACTCGTGTGCTTCTTGTGTTCTTTAGATTCAAGGCATTATTTTCACTTTAAAGGTATTTAACGTAAACTTGATTAATACGCAATCCTTTTCGATGTAAAATACTTGATCGAGTGCATTTATCGAAAAGGACAATGTGTATCTTCCATGCTATTTAAAGAAAAACTTGTATTCGGTCTCTACTTAAATCAATTATTTAAAAAATATATTTATAATTTGTTATCATTTGGGTTTTTCCACTATTTGTTTAAGACACAATCTGCACCGAAATGATAGGAAATGATAACGATAAACAGTGGACGGCAACAAAGAGAGGTGTACCTCAGTTTCAGATCTTACTAATACCATTCCAATGTCCCCATGACGGTGCTTCATCTTATCTGCAACATAACAGTGTCTTATAAAATATGAACCGATGAGAAATCTGAAGTATTATGGTGAATCGGGTTATGAGCATTCTGCCCCTGCCTTAGCTATGAAATAGTATCCGACATAATGTAAGGCAAGCTAAGGCAGTACAACAATTCAAACTGCTCTTAAAACATATTCATTCATGTGATTAATTGATGTACTCATTAGTCAAACATATATTCCCGCAGCTTTTCAGTATGCCTTGTATCCTAATACCACATTTCATGGTAAAAAAAGGGTTTTTTTCTCCAATTTCTCCTATATTCCCGTAAATTTTCGTTTAATTTTCGTTGTTGTGTTTTTACATTAATATTGCCCTTTGCTTGTTTTCAATTTGCTCATTTTTTCTCATCATCTATCAATAATCTGCTTTAGTTTTTATTCTTGTATACATTTTTTTCTTTCGAGAACAGTGTTTATTGAAGCAGAGATAATAATAACAATAATAATAACAATAAAAATGATAATAATGATTATGATAATAATAATCAGAATAATAATGATGATGATAATAAAAGTAATAAGATTAACAGTAGGAATAATTATAATAATACAAAATGATAATAATAGAAACAATAACAAAAATAATAATAATAGTAAGAATAATAGTAAGAATACATTTTAAAATGGTAATGTTTATAATAATAATAATAATAATAATAATAATAGCAATGATAGTCTGAATTATTAATCATAGAGAATGGACAGGAAAATATAAACATGAAGGATATAAACTAATATTTTTAAGCAGAAGGCATACCTTTTCGAAAATCGTTGGATCATAAACGGAATCCAAGAGGAGGCTTTCTTTTAATGACATTTTTGTGTAGAGTAGCTTCCAGGCCTAATAATAATGGATAGGTTAGACAATTCTCTACATTGGCTCAAGTTCAGGCTTCGTGTGAAGTGTTCAATGTATTAATTCTGCTAAACTCAAAAGATATTGATTTAGAGAAACAAATCAGGTGCTTTGATATAACATTATTTAGGTATCTCATCGAAATCTCGCATTCCCCCTTTAAAATCTGAAATTTCCCGATTTATGAGCATGATAAAGAATTTCTGAATAATTACATCAAGTCAACCCCACCCAATAAACCAAATCACGTTAAAATCACGTTAATATCAAGGTATCGACTTGAGGAGAGTTACGTTCTTCAAACACCGGACATTTACGTAAATGTGTTAATACGTTTATTGCACTAGGTAACTTAAAACACACGTACACTAAATCACGCAATTGTCACTGCAATATCACCATTATAATAACGTGATTATCCCTACCTTGGAGACCATGGTTTGTAAACCTAATAATCCCGTGTTTGTTTGGTTATGAAATTACATCTTCATAAACGAAATTATCGCGTCACAGAAACACGTAAAGCGTTAGTGATAGTTTTAGTCAAAATATCTGCGTGAAATTCACATGAATATTACGAGGCTGACTTGAGATGAATCATGTTCTTCATTCACGTGAAATTTACGTCGAAGAGGAAATATGTTACTGTAACCCGCGTTCAACCCAATAATTACGCAAATGTACACACTAAATGAACCAAAATAATGACGTTGTCATCCCGTTTCTGAACATCGTGTTTTGGATCTTCCATAATTACGTCCAGGCGCGCCGGAGGCAGTTTGGGATTAGAGGGGGTGGGGGGGGGGGGGGGGGGGATGGGTGCAACCATCCCAGAAGCGAAAGCTAGTAGCAACTGGTCCAGTTGATGAACCAGTTAATGCCAACTGGTAACCCCGGAAATTGAAATGGGCTTAATGATCGAGTTGATCCAGTTAAAATTCAACTGGTCTAGCTGAGCCATTAGAACCATTTGGTAAAACTTTCAACCAGTTGAACGGCAACAACACTTCCATACTATACGTCTGTATTTCCAATGTAAAGGCATTGGTAATAAATAGACTTACATAATTTAATTAATCGAATTTTTTTTCATATACTTGTATTTTATTGAAATTATTTTAGTATACAGTTAATGTTTCCCTTATTCATGTTTAATTAAATGTAATTTATACGAAGTAGCCAAATGTCCTAATAACTGGTAATTTATATTTGTAGTATTTTCGAAATGAATTGCATATAACTAAATCATCAGTAATTAAGAAATATGCTGTAAATTCAGATAAGTTGTTTAAAAAACAGAGATCTGCACGCACCCCATATTCAATATGCAAATTAATTGGTGTCAGCTGGTTCAACTGGAAATTTGCCAACAGTCAGTCATCAACTGGTGCAACTGGAAATATGCACACAGACCAGTTATCAACTGGTGCAATGAAAATATGCCAAAAGTCAGTTATCAACTGGTGAAAATCGAAATGTGCCAACAGTCACGGGATTATCACCACGGAAGTTAAATGGTAACTGTGAAACCATCAAGACACCCAAAAATAGCTCATTTTTTACACCTAGAAATCACGGAATACCCAGCTTATATTAATAATCCGTTTGAGTCACGAGATCATCACCGCGGAACTGATGGCAACTTTGACTACCATTTAAATAGGTGTTTTAAGACACCTAATAATGACTAATTTTTCACACCTAAAAATCACCGATGCCCAGCTTCCATTAATAATCCGTTTGAGTAACGAGATCATCACCGCGGAACTGCTGGCAACTTTGACTACCATTTAAATAGGTGTTTTAAGACACCTAATAATGACTCATTTTTCACACCTAAAAATCACCGATGCCCAGCTTAGATTAATAATCCGTTTGAGTCACGAGATCATCACCACGGAACTGCTGGCAACTTTGACTACAATTTAAATAGGTGTTTTAAGACACCTAATAATTACTTATTTTTCACACCTAAATATCACGGATTCACAGCTTAGATTAGTAATCAGTTTTAGCTGCGTGATCATCACCAAGAAAGTTATGGTAACTTTGAAACCATTTAAAAAGGTGTGTAAGACACCTCAGAATTACTAATTTAATATAACCATCGGTTAACGGACAAAAAACTCGTTGCTTGGTCAAGTGGTTATTTGGTCATAAACACTTGATTTACAGAGGTAAGTGGAATCACGTTACTCCAGTCGCGTGATAAATTGGTGGTTTTTAGGTTAGATGAAAACGTGAACAGGAGTACCTTTTTTGTTTAAATGAAGGCACGTGTCGATAACGTTTAAATCTAGTTCAAAAGGCACCATACTTTAAAATCACTTAAAAAAAACTCCCAAAAGAGGTTACTTTTTAGTGTTTTGTTTATTGGGCAGCCACTGTAGCCAGGTAAATATTTCCCTTTTCCAATGTTGTTAATTTGCTGATACCTCTCTTTAGCTTCTGTTATCAACCTTTTACCTGGAGACAATTGGTTTTCATTTTTGTTATCATCAACTCATAATTATCAAATTCGATGACAACCTACTTATTCGTCTTCTAGATAACAGTTTTACATTTCACATGGCGAAAGATATAACTGATGTAACAGCTCATCTAAACAAATACATTTGTTAATACTAAGCAAAAAACTTTGTCTGCTTGTTCTTTGCATCAGTGATAATACTCCTCCCCCAATGTCAAACAAGCCGACCGTCGTAAGAACATCGGCCATTGATCTCCGACAAGTTATTTGTTACCGCCGATCAATAAGAGCTGAACGACTGACAACCATTCACCAATATTTCAAATTAATTTTACGAATATCGTTGATGATCGGACAATTTTCGTTCAACTTTCTGCAACCGATCGGCAACGGATCAACGACTATAAATTCTTGCAAATCGGCTGTCGATAGCCGCAGCTTTTTTTTTGTGGGGGGGGGGGGGGGGATTGTCAGAAGTTGGAAACCGGTCGTACCCCTAGAGTGACTTAGGATTCATTTGATTACCAGAAAAATAACAAAAGATTCCAATAATTTGACAACTTTGGAACATAAAAAACAATGACAACATGAACTCTTTATCCTTTCGGGATTGCCCACAAATGAAACACAAATTGGCAGCTCTGTGACAAATCTTGCGGGCTTCACTCCCATTTGCTCTGTACTAAATAAAGAAAGAAAAAAAAAAGATTTTTAACATTTTCTATCAAGAAATTTTGCAATCTACATTCTCTCTAAATATCAGTATTGAGAAAATATTTCTATAGAACCCCTGCACGGAAGAAAATATAGTCCGTGCATTGCTGGTAAATACCCAAGTCCACGAACATGATGAAATCAACAGGGAAGGATGGGGACATTTTTCTTTGTAACAAATCCATTCCCAGCAGATGACGAAACGAGCTATCGGGCCCTGGGAGATATTTATGCTCTCGTTTCTGATTGGTCGATCATACGACCGACGGGGTCTCTGATTGGCCAAGTAAAGCTGACATTCCCGAAACGTGGGTGTGGCTCCATTGATTTAATGCAGTATAAAAATGCGCGTCTACGTCCAGAACGCCATAATTTCATCAAAGAGCAGACGTAGTGTCTAAAGTACCAATTCTTCAAGTTTTTCAAGGAAACATTTAACATACACATTGAGCATTTATCTCTTTTCATTTTGAAAAAAAGAAGTCTTGATAGATTTCATTTGGCATCATCTGAGGCAAATAATCTGCACAGGTAAGAGTATATTTTCTTACTCGTTATGTAATACGGGGAGGGGGATGCAGAATTTCGTAATAAAAAGAAGAGGAGGGGGGCACACAATGCCGGACAATTTCTGACCGAAAAAACTGGGTGCAGGTATTTTATTCGCTGATATTTCACTTGTTCCCCGTAAAGAAAGAAAGAAAGAATCTCGGACAAGCAACTAAAGGTCCATTGATATCCTTATATGGTGCTACGACCATATTCGGGCACCATGCTGCCAGCCTATTATTATAATTCGCTCGAATATAACATTATTTCTACCTCAACAAAGTGTCTTTTATCCCCTCATTCCCTACTTTTAATTAGTATCATGATGTTCTATTTCTATGATGCTCTCCATGCACACTAACATATTACAAATGATGAAAGGTTAAAAAAATGTCTTTTCACATTCCTAGAAATCAGTCTTCTCTTTAAAAAAAAAATTCTCTGTATACCCCACTATGTTTGGTGCAATGAAATATAAATGTGTGATTTACTCAGAATGTGGGGTTAAACAAAAAAAATCCTTTAAAAAAAAAAACTATAATTTCAACAAAATGTTCACACCATAAAGCTGTCAATTGAAACACTTTTTCTTGATTAAACATGTCATGTATGTGCTCATGCCAAACACAGAAACGAGAATATAATTAGAGATTGAATAACAGGTTAGTTTCAGGCAGCGACCGAGGTTCATGAATATCGCCATATGATGATGTGACGATATTTGGGCAATAGTGCAATGTTTACACAAAATGTGCATAAAAACAGGAATGATCATATAAATGTACCATAAAAATGATAACAAATTAAGTTAACATAATTGTTCATACCTCTAGTTATATAAATATTATGCTAAATTATAATAGATGGATGAACAACCTATAACAATAACTTGAAATGTTGAACCAATTATTGCAAGTAATCATAAGCTTTAAACAAATATAGAGGGGAAATTATTATATTGCAATAGACTGAGAAAAGTATACATGCAGGTGTGTCTGTTATGGGACAAGTTAGGTAAAATTATATTGAATGGAATTATTACATTAAAAATATATCATTAAAGCATTTCATATAACGTTATGTATAATGTCTATGAGCAATCACAAATTCTTTATTGTTGAGTTTCCACATTACATTTTAAATCGAAGTTGAGTTACAATTATGTTATTGCAGCAGAATTATACACAGTGGTTTAAGAACAACTTTAGAAGACAAATGAAGAGCACTCAATAATATGTGCACAATATTTTGATTTTGGGATCGATCTTGAGTTCAATTCAAAGTTACAAAACAAATACTCTAAAAATATAAAAAAGACGAAGAAAAACAAATAGGATATATTACTATAGATGATCTACAACTGAGCATCGACCAGTTTGACAAGTGTGGGGACACTTGATTTTCTGTGTCGTTCAGTTCTTGCATAAGGAATGTGTAGGTGGTTAGAATTCCTAAGTCCACCTCGCGAGAGATGAAATGAAATTCGTACCGAAACAAAGTGTATTTTTTCCCACTCGTTTCCTTCTTTCAATTAGTATCGTGTATTCTACTTCTATGATGCTCTTCCACACTAACATTATGTTAGTGTGGATATTAAAATATATTTATGATATTAAAAAGAATGAAAGGTTCAATTACTTATGTGTTTTCACATTTCCTAGAACTGAACCTACTTTTTAAAATGATTTTCTCTACATGCCGATTCCCTTTCCATCACTTTGCCAACATTTGCAATTCCTCTAATAATATAATCCTCCTATGAATGTAGGCCTAAGACATATTTTCTACAATTTTCTCACTTGTACAGATACAATATGTCTTCGAGTCAGCAGAAAGCACAGGAGAGTGCTGGAGCCAACCGCATGTCGTACGGCAAAGAAGGGATCCAGTCCGGTACGGCCGCAGCTGAGCACATGTCCTCGACTGCGAAAGACCACGGTGGTGGAGTCCCAGCCGGAAGCCCGGTCGCTGATATGCAGTCCAAGGGGACCCAGGGCAACTACTCTAAAGAAGTCGGAGGGAATAAAAAGTAGACTGGACATTCGGGACCAAGTCTGGAGATCTAGTTGATCGAGGCCAACTTAATTCTAGCGACAGATCGATTTGCAGAAGGAATCGCTAGCAAATAGTATTTTTTTAATTATATAAACATTTACGTACTATTAATTATTTGATTCCGAATTTATCCCATCATGCCCATAGCAATATGAGTAGCGTAAGCCTAGGTGGTGGGGTTGGGGATGGGCTGGAGAGCCGCAAGGTCAAGCAGCTAGCTCCTCTATGATTGGTTGACCAACCAAACATATATCTACAGTTGCTAGCTGTATTTAATGGTGCTTGTGACTCATGTTTCGACTTCTCCCACGAATTGAAAATACTTCTACGACACCTCTGAATAGGCAAAGTTTAGCGGTAATAATATCCGCTGAAATTAATCCCCAAAAATCCGCGAACTCCAGACAACTCGTTATTTTTCCTTTTTGTAGGGTAAAAGCGGCCCTAAATTATTTGCAAAGTGCTGTTCCCCCGGACGAAGATGACTATGGTACACTCAGCTTTTAGTGTTGCTCGTCGAACAATTACATTAAATTTTTGATAACCTTTGTTTCACAAAAATACAATTTCGATAATGTTATGATTTCAAAATGTACACCAAACGAGGCATTAGAAATGACGACACGAAGAGGAATATAGGAACACATAGACCCTTTAATCTCAAATATTAAAGTATGTATTTTAATGTGCAAATACAAGTATCTGCAATCCTGTAAAATTTACACGATAAGTCTTACAGCTAATTTGCAATCGTAGTAATGACGTTTAATTGGCCCTTTAATTGAAATTAAAATATGATCTTTAATGTGAAGTAATTAATCAAAAAAGTTTCACCCTTACCCTGTCGGTTTAATTTAGTTCTAAAAAATGTCTAAAAATGTAAATGCTATTTGTAACGTGTAAAAGGTTCCCATTAACACAAATGTCAAATTCTTTATGGAACCAGTAATTTCGTTTGTCAGTTCTAGTTAATAGTGAATAACATAAATATAATATCATCTGTCACTGAGTAAATGTATTTTTCTAATTATTCTACATTAAAGAGCCTCGAATGAATTTTAAAATATCATGGCCTATTTATTATCATTTCGTGACGTAAATGTGTGTGTGTGTGTGTGTGCGCGCGCGTGTGTGCGTGTGCGTGCGTGTGCGTGTGCGTGTGTGTGCGTGTGTGTGTGTGTGTGTGTGCGTGCGTGCGTATGTGCGTGTGTGTGTGCGCGCCTTAATGTGCTTTATTTAAAGGTTGGGTTTTTGATTGATTGGGTGGTTCGTTGGTTGTTTTTTGGACTGACTGACTGATCGATTGAATGATCACTTGATTGGTTGGTTGATTTTTCTCATTGGTTGGTTGTCTGTTTGTTTTATAGATTGAATGTTCGATTGATTGATGTTTTTTCTTTAAAGTGACTGATTGATTCCTTGATTGATTGAATTTGAATTTGATTTTTGATTTTCGATTTTTGATTTTTTTTGTTGATTTTTTTTGATTTTTTTTAAATTAGTAAACGTCATTCATAAACATGAACAATTTGTTTCACATTACATAAATAGAACAATTATATAACCAAGAAAATTAACAAGTGGTATAGTTTCTCGAGTAATTACAAATTAACAATAAACAATGTAGCTTGTATATACAGTGGTAAATGATATTATTACAAAATAATTATATGACACGTACCAGCCTATAACAAATGGGAATGATAATTTCGATATTGATGTCCTAAAAAATGAATGTGATGTTGAAATTCCCCTCGAAAATTTATGATTGTTCAATAAATTTACAGAAGTGATCAATTATATTTCCATTCAATTTCCTTTCATAATGCTTACACATTTTTCTTCATCGCCGAGATCTTTAAACTGTCCAGATATTTCAGCCATTTTATTGAGACATACCCCCCCCCCCTTTCAGCATTATATACAATTACAATCTATTATGGTATGAAATTCAACCCCAACCCTTCCCAAGTTACAGTCATTACAAGTTCTTAAAAGTGAAGGTTTTTTTTTTCAGGACGTCTATGTCTTCCAGTTTCTATCGGTAGGTTATGTGAACTCATACTAAATCGGCAGATATTGGTTCATAGTTTACGTTTTTGAACGGTTGATAAATATTTCTCTGTTTGTAAACTCTGCTTAAATAGTTTATATGTTTTCAATTTATCTTGTTCATTGTCATTTACATACTCACTACATAAATCAATCATGAACTGGCGGTGGTAAAAGTCTTCCATTTGGGTTTATATGCCTGCTCCAACTACTCTATCACTATCGGTAATATCATCCAATTCTATACAATCATCATTTTCATCCACAGATAATTAAAATTCCCTGATGAAAAGCTGGTGCATATTTCCTAGCCAGCATTCACAATTACTTTCAGTCATCTTTTTGTTTGATTGACCGAAGTGTAATCTCCATTGGGGACACTACTCAAAATGTATTATGGTTGACATATTATTAAAGGGCCTCTACAAGAAAAGATCACCCTGATAAATGCATTTATGGAAGAAAAGAATATGGGTCAGAAAGAAAAAAAATTGGGAAAACAATGCCTGGTGTATTGTTGGAATAATTGTTGCCAGTAAAAAACTTCAAATTTATGGAATTCAAGGATTTGCTCTCTCGTGGTTTAAAGATTAATGTTTTACACTCAAGCTAGCCACAACTGTACTGGGGTCACCAAATTTTCTTTTTTCTCTGAAATTCAGTCCCTATGGAATGTTATGGCCTGTTGAATTAAATGGTTTCTCGGAAAATCGGCATAAATCCTTAAATCTGACATTTTTTTAAAAGAAACTATACTGTGAAGTAGCTGAAAGTCTGCAAATTCTTATCATTTGTTCGGTTTTTCTGAATAATTTGTAAAACATATGAGGAAATAGCTGTAACGGTGATCTAAGTAATTTCCATCGCCATATTTTATTGGCATTGCAAAAATATTTGGAATTAATGTTAATATTTGGTGTAAATATGATCTATAAATATATGATTTTAAAAAAATGCCAACAAAATGAACAGTTTGACTTTCCTATATATATAATTAGCTGAAATGACCTAATTTGCATATTTGATGAATATTCATAATTTTTTTTTCTTCAAAAAAAATATATTTCCATACCCGTCTGATATACATAGGTTTCATTGATGTATCATGTTCGGTTTTGATTTGATTACATATGCGCATATTAATTAGACGGACTTAGTTATTTTCACAACTTTTTCATATCTGCAGATTCGCAAAAATGGCAAAAATTACTTATTTTGTTTGCTTCTGTTTTCAAAACGGTATAATATACGAATTTTCTTTTTTGTATTTTTTACCACAAAGGTGATATTTTAGTGTCTAATAATTTAATTTATTATTTGTGTCAAAGAAAGTGATGAATTAAGTTGTCAACTTTGTCGAATTTTGCCATTTTTGCAAATTTGACCATTTCTGGCAGGTTTTTCGGTAATTTTGCGATATCAAAAAAATTGTATAAAATCACAACGCATTGACCGATTTCAATTCTGTTTTTTGTTTTTTGAAGCTTTCATAAAGCTTGATCATTTGCAAACATCAAATAACATGTGTTTGTTGTACTTATTTCTGGGTGTGCTATACCTAGTACTATTAGTTACATTTTGTTTGAATGTCAACATTTTAAAAATATTATATTGTGTATACATGTACGTTACAAAAATATGTTATATATTTTATAACTATGTTGTATCGTTGAATTATTTATATCTGTCATTCAAATCCTTATGAGATTCATCTTCGGTGGTTAATGTTCTTATTGAAACTCATCTACATTCATACCGTCTATATTCTTCTATAATAATTCACAGGTCATAATTGAGCAATTATCCTGACTTTATAAGTTTATTATATTGTGTTTGCTCTCTCTCTTTTTCTATAATCACCCGTCTCTCTCGCTCTTCTTTCTTTCTCTCTCTCTCTCTCTCTCTAATCCTTTTTCTCCTTTATTTCACCCTCTCACCCTCCTCCCATTTCCTTCATTTCTCCTGCCCCCTCTCTGTCTTTGTTTCTCTCTCTCTCTCTCTCTCTCTCTCTCTCAGGCTGTCTACCATTCTAAAGAACGGCTCACGTGATATCGCTCACACTGGGGAATTCCACATGTTAAAAATATAACATAATCGCTGGGTCTTCGTACTCGGGTAGCCACATGCATGTACCACGTCAGTTCAATAATGCACAGCAACTAATATTACCCCATTATGGCCAGGTATACCCATTTACATTAGGGTGAAGTTTGTTTAAATTCATTGTGTAAAAGTGGTATGACCTTGGTTATCAAACAATTATTCTATTGGGTTTTTTTTAAAATCAAAAATGGATTTTCATCAGAATAGCTTACAATTAAATATTGTGACTTGTTGTGGGCTTCAAGTGCAAATACAAGAATCAACCCTTCTTATTTATTGTTAAAAAAGAATTGCTTCTCATGTATGCTGGCACCCTTTATTTAGCCCATAAAACCCCATTTTGTTTGAATTTAAAACATTGACTATCTTTGATATAGCTCAACAGAGTTTCATCTTTATGTTTAAATTCATGAATAGCCTGTTCCCTGATTCAGTTAAGAATTTCTTTGTATTACTTTTTACCCTACTCGGAATTAATTCAACTTTTCAATGGACAA
>JAVYIG010016113.1:0-32645 GCA_035222895.1 Strongylocentrotus droebachiensis | reverse complement strand
GGTATTGTCATAATTTGCTACATCCTGGCATGGAATGGGGGAAAGAGAAGGAAATATGTCTGGCGAGCTGGTTGACATGGGATATAACGAGTTAATCTAGCTAATTTCACTTTATCTCTCTGCAACACACAAGCTTTATATTGTACACAGAAACAGTCACACTTCAGTTTTATTTTGCAACATACTAGGAATATATTGGGTGATTATAATGCTTCCTATATTTCTCTTTTGTAAGAATAAAGAAAAGTGTCATTTTAGTTTTAAACAAAATTCAGTCATCTTTGGGTTTGAAATGGAAGGATAAGTTTATTTGATGTTGAATCCATCATTGTGTCATTTTTTTGTTGAAATGAAACTGTTATCAAATTGTAAAGTAAATGAATTTGCGTATCACTAAATGAATACAAATGTTCAGGAAATGTAGACCGGACACGATGGGAATGTCCTTCCTATTATCTCATCGTTGTAACAACAAATGTTGTGGTTTCTAACTACCGCTACTTTCGATTTCCAATGAACCGATAATTATGTGTAATGATATTCTGTTCTCGTTCACAATACATGTTAATGTGTGCAGGGGTCAAAACTAAATTTTTGTTGAAGGGGTCCAGATCTAATGTTTTACAGTCTGCAAACTCTGAGCCCTACACATTTTGTTGTTGAAAATTTTGGGGTTTGGACTTGGATTTCGGCCGCTCCTCTGTCCCGGGGTGCTTGTTAGAGTCAAGACCTGTACATGTATTATTGTTTATAGGACATCTTTATGCACTTGCAAAGGACTTTGGATATTCTAACACTGGCTTAGCTTTAGTGTAGGCCTGCAATCAAATTGTTACTCAATTAATCTTGAAGACTTTATTACTCGATCTGTATTGTACCGTTACATTCATAGCAAAGTCCTCATCTGTAGTAGCCTAATCTGTAGTAATGACTAAACAGTGTGGACACGTTTCAGCAGTAGGCCTACAATTTGTCTTATTATCAATTTAATTGAGCGGTGTTATTTAAGTATTCATGACCAGCCTTATTTGTTTTGCTATAAAAAGTCCCGCGTACATGCAACATCAAATAAAAAGCAAGTCATCTGTTTGCCCAATTCTCTTGAAGAGTGAGCTTTCAAAGCGAAAGCTGTTAGAGCCGCCTCTCTTATAAACTTGAATAATGCATGAATTCAACCGTCGTTAGAGTAAGGGATGGGGACCCTCACTGAATTGCAAATGTCTTTTGGAATCGAAAGATGTGCGGTTTGTTGTGCTGCGATCAATTTTCAACTTTGGAAACCTGGGACTATTGAGTTTTTCAGCAAAAAATGTGCTCCGTCCATCCTACCCTGGGAAACGTAACCAAACCTTGTGAAGACTTGAAAGGTATAATAGGATTTAACATAATAATCATGTTGCATGTCATGTTGATATCGGAAACTAATGTAGTAATGTACCTCAAAAGCATGTACTTTTTATGCGCTAGGGAGATATGTTATCCTGTAAGACTTGTAAGGTAAATATTTGAGTTGTTGTGTTGAAATATTCAGGATTTTCCCGGTATTTGCAATAAATGTTTCACAGCATATCAAGTGTTCAGCACATTCCAAAACAAACACATTTCTTATAAGAAACTGAACAAAAAGTCTGCAGTACATGTACATGTACACTGTACATGTGTACAATGTAGGTACAGTTTCTTCAACTGTCCTTTTCCTGGCTGAATACCTGTGCACAATTACCGGTAATAGAAATAATTAATCTACTGTAAGAGCAATTTCAAAATTTGACTAGTAGATAATGGACTGTAAGCAATCCTAATGACAAAAACAAATGATATTGATTTAATAGATATATAGAGAGGAAAACACAGAATTTTGAAAATATAGTGTTTAGTTTCATCATCTATCCCTCCATGAACAGACACTGTGGCTATGGATGAATTGAAGCAGATTATGTTAACGTGAATTCCCAAGGAAATGAAACTCAATCTCTATCCTCTACAGCCATGTATCATATTCTACTTTTCACGGAGGATCAACAGCTCTTTGTGAAACAGAATATGAGCTGATGATGAACATAAATAGTCGGTCCATCTTCAGATTTAGGTCTCTAATGAAATTGCCACTAGCGCCATCTTTTCTTGAGGGAGGGGAGGGGGGAAGGAGATGGGAAATCAATCTTAAAATATTTATCTGTTTGTGTTGTGCAGCTTTTGCCTTTTGTGACAATTTGATGAAAATGTCGTAATTTTAATTTTAGTTTTTTGAGGGGCAGAAATATGGGTGATGTTTCGTTCTTGTCACTGTATAGGGAGAGGATTGAACAAAGGCTTGTATTTTCAAAACATTGAATATGATCATCATTTGAAGGTGAATGTGCAAACAGTGCAATGTCCTTTTTATTCCATGTTTGTATGAGGCCTGTCTCATAATCTTCCCTTTTCTCTGTTGGTGCATTGGACAAACTTGCAGTTGAACATGTATTTGCTGGAAGTGTGAAGAGGCTTTTTCAATAAGTTGAATGACATTTATGAAGTGTAAATCACACACTAGAGATGGCAATGGACAGATCACTCTGCCTGCCAGTTCTATTAACCGTGAAATTAACCACAAAATTCTGCCGTTGCTTTCTGCTTTTTCAGTCAGCCTGCCTTCTAATTTAAGAATTCATTCAAATCATTCAATAGTAAAAACCCACCTCAGGACCTGGGGTTTAAACGAATGAAGCGGGGGAGGTACGTCAGTACGTCGCATGTCTTGTTCGGTGAGGTATAAATGAGTATCGACTGTTCTATACGAGTGCACTGAACTGCACCGGGCGGGCGCAGCGGCAATCCCGATGGCAGGGCAGACTTGAAGATGTGTATATTTGGATAGCATGATTATGTTGATAAGGAACATGTATCAGTCCAATTGACTTTCATCTGTGTAGGGTACGCTGTCTCGTATTTATTTATTAACAAGGGGATGGATGGTAGTAGGGATGGGCCAGGTACTTGAAATGAAGGGATAATCACTCAGATGTATGGATGTAGGAGAAGGGTCAGAGCCTTCTTGTTAAAGGTAATGATTAGGATTTAATTCAGAAGATTTAAAATGGAGAATGAATTGCTAAAATGCATCCAAGGAAAGGAATGAATGCAGCTCCTGATATGATCTATTGTCTTCTGGCTAGTGCTGTATTGATTTTTGTAGGGTTTTGAAAAGAAGTAAGAAGAAGATAATCTAAAGTAAAGGTTGCTCTGTAGTCTGTACATGTGTGCAACATTTTGCTGCAGTGAAAAAAATACACGGGGGCTCGGGGCGAATTAGCCCCCGAAATGCCCAAAAGAGCCCCGAAAATCAGAAAAGAGCCCCCATAAATTTGCATAGAGTTCAATGCAAAACAAATTTTAGAATGTTATATTCATGCAGGCAAGCTTGAAAAGTAGCCCCCGATAAATAAATATTATTTTTTTCCCTGTTTTGCTGGATGTGTAGTGCAGCGCCATGTTGTGTGTCATTGTTGTTTGTTTTTGTTTTGGATTTAATGATTTGGCTTTTATTGACATGCAATGACCCTGGATGGTGGCACACAGCACAACAGAATTGTGTTGTATTGATTAAGGCGACCATAAACTTAAGGGTAGATATTGAATTAATGATAATGATACGAAAGGAATAGAGGGTAAATCATTGCCGAAGAGTCAAAGACTCATGTGCATACATTGTTGAGCGGGATACACTTTCCACATACACTGATTTCATCGTTATTATTTTCATGGATACATGAGCAACCTGTAATCGCCATCATGCTTCGTACGTTTGTAACTCTTTCCCAGTAATGGTTCATGCTTGTAGACTTTGACTGCGGTGACATAATTGAACTAATGATGTATATTGCATAATCAATGATGGCATGGTGCAGCTGATAGCCTGCTGCTAGTAGATTACACTGCAGGTGCGCATTCCATTTATGCTACCTCTCAGCAGGTGTTCCAGACATGCATAACATTTAGGACCTCCTACTGGACCAGTAGATACTACAGTACATGCAAGTTCGCAACCTATGAACAGACCATGGTTTTAGATGCAGTAGTTTTAGTTTCAGTTTCAGTGTAACTACATGTAGATAGCTTCAAATGATATAATTTTTCTTTGCAAGATAGCATACGGTCGGTTGAATGGTGAACGCCTGTTTTGTACATACATGTACCTGTAGTGGCTAAAACTAAAAGATGACTTTAGAAAAATATATATTAACACAGTATCTTTTTGTATCATGTCAGTATTTATGGAGTAACTACATGTATATGCTTCTTAATTACTTTCTTTGCAATTTATGCAAGTAATTTTCTTGTAAATTTCCAGGTACATTTGATAAGAATTATCTTTGACTTGATAGGACATAATAATTTAGGGTGCATTATTTCAAATATCTATTTAACATATCTCATAAACATTTAATAATCAAACAAAGAAAATTTGTTGAAAAAAATATTGTTCACCACTAATACAGTATCTTGTGTGACATACATTGTAATAATACTAAAATTGTAATAGAATCTTTATCTCAAGGGTTTACAAAATGTATACCTTTCAGGAACAGGATTAAAATAAAAGTAGCCCTTTAGTTTATTATTTTGATGAGGCGGAGATGATTCAGCGTCATGCTAGGATATCATCATCATCTTGAAGAGTTAGATTGAATTTCCTGAGGTGAAAGGAGCGTCTCGTCACTCTAGCCCTGTCATCATCAGCTCAAGTTTGCAAATAACCCGCCATTTTAACTATCCCGTTCGTAAATTAGCCACTTTATTTGAGTCTTCATCAACCTGCAATTGCAGTTAGCAGGATATTTGGTCGAGAATATCCAGAGAAATCTTGGTCTTGTTTCCAAAATATCCCGCTATTTGGGAAATGGCGGGCTAATTTTCACCCGTCCAAGCTTGTTTGTGGTAGCATATCGGTCTGGTTAAGATGCAATTTCAAGCTTTGGGATAATGCCCTGAGTCTGAAAATAGCGGGTTATTTGGCAAACTTAAGCTGATGGCAAACTCGAGCTGATGAGTACGGGCCTTCTCATGCAATCCTTTTCCGTTGAAAACATGGCCTGGATTCTCCCCCTAGGCCCAAGGCACCTAAATATCTCAAAGGTGTATTGCTCAAACCCAACAATATTGTAGCCTCAAGAAAGGTGAAAGAAAAGATGACTTGCATTGGTTTATTTGATTTTGCTTTCATACAAAATGACCGTAATAATTGTCAGAAGATATTTTGGGATTACCTAAGTATTTCACTTGCTGAGTGTGGTCATAATCATGCCATCTACAGTGGATAATGAATGATTCACATAATCTTTGCACCATACAAAGTTTGTCCTCCCAATATCTTTAATGATGTAATTTTTTACCTACATATATTGATTACCGGATACATCAATACAAGTATGGACATTGTACATACACTCTAAGAAAAAAGGGTGCAAAAAAGGGTGCAAAATAAGAGTTTGCACCCATTACCGGTACATAAAAATGAACCCTATGAAGGAAAAGGGGTTAAAAAAAGGGTGCAATATAAGATTTTGCACCCTTCCCACAAAAATGAACCCTTACAACCCAAAAGGTGCAAAATAAAAGTTTGCATATTGCATGCATATTCATGGATTACTTTCCACGTGTTCACATAAAAATACATTTATCATATGATTTGTTAGGCAAATTATGACAATGCACATCAATTTTGTGTTTTGTATTTTCCTTCGGCAATCATTAACCAATAGATTATTTTGTCTGATCATGTTACAATTACATTCACGTTTTAGCAATATAATATATATTGATATATGATTACTAACCAAGAATACATCATGCATGTTTAATTATGTATATGTGTACGAGCAAATGTCACGAGTATTCCTCGATGATGGGTGCAGGATTGCACCTTTTAAAGGGTGCAGGATTGAACCCCTTAAGGTGCTACTATTGCATCAGTTTGCACCCCTAAAGGAGCAGGATTGAACCATTAAGGGTACTAACATGTCTCCTAAAAGGTGCATTCTGGCACCCTCCTAAAGGGTGCAGGATTTAACCCCTTAAGTTGCTGCTATTGTTGCATCGGTTTGCACCCCTAAAAGTGCAGGATTGAACCATAAAGGGTACTAACATTTCCCCCAAAAGGTTCAATCTGGCACCCTTTTGAAGGGTGCAGGATTGCACCTTTAAAAAGGGTGCAGGATTTAACCCCTAAAGGTGCTGCTATTGTTGCATCGGTTTGAACCCCTAAAGGTGCATAGTTGCACCATTTTTTCTTAGTGTGTACAGTACATGACTACATGTACATTGTACATGCATTCAAATTATACCTGTAGTTTGGTTATGATATCCTTTGGAAATAGTTTCTCAGTGTGCTACTGCCCAGGTGTTGAAGGGAAATCCGGTAATTTGAATGTGTAAACTTGATACATTTACATCCTATAAACTGTGATTTATTGATCAAAGGATGGTGTACATGTATATGGATGCCTCAGCTTGCATTGACATATCACACATTATACATGTACATGTATGCACATTGAAGTTGAACTTTAGTTGATTTATTAATTGTAATGTAGACTCTTATCACTAGAAAACAAAAATGAGAGTATCTGCTGTTTACATTCATGTAGTATCGCCTTCATAAGTCTTGTGCGATAACATTTGGAATTTTCATCAAGACTTTACAAGTCTGTAAGACAAGGACATTGTGGTGTGTACAGTACATGTATTTATAGGGGTTGGGAAACAGTCTCCTATCTTTGAAAATCATGAGGAAATACAAATAGGGATTTTATTAAATTTGATGAGACTTATTTGGTGTAGTTGTCATTTACATTGACAGTATATTATGCAAATGACCGAGAGGTTAGATTCAGCAAAATATGGGTAGGTGGAGTACATCCTGATTCCTGAAACTCTAGACATTTCTAAAGTCCTTTTGAATTAGCACTAGAGATTCCTCTAGATTTGCAGCTCTTTGGTCATGAGTGTAGCCCACAGAGATGATTCATCTACGATGAAAGGTTTATTTATTTAAGTTGAGGATATATGAATTCTTAAGTGGCCTTAACCTGGATGATGTACATATGTACAATGTACCTACCTTAGGTAATAGCACACATCATATCCTACTAGGGCCTCCGGAGCTGGAGTACCGTAACTAGAAGATTATATCTACACTGAAGGTGTAATATCGATTCTCCGCTCGTCTGCAGTTGTAATGAAATAATTACTTTGAGGGCATCAGATCCTATTTCAGCCGGAGATGTGGAATTCCCAGGTTTTCATTTTTTCATTTAACCCTTCGCTATTGATAGATATGGACAAGATAAGAATGTAGACAGAAATGCAGTGTATGAATTCAATGGCATTTCACTTCAGGCTTGTGAATGGTCTTTTATTAATTCTGTTGGCAGAGAAGACTGTAAAGTGTAAACCTTGTCTTTGAGCATGCACTTGTAAGGTGTCCATCTGAATGTCATTATTTGTCTTTTTATTGCAAGTGATATAAAGTACTTGTGTTAATGCATTTGCTAGTTAATAATACCATTGCTTTTAAACGGAAAGAATCGTAGGAGTGAGTCTGACTTGAGACCATGAATTGGCTCTTGTTGATAAGCTTATCTGAGCCTCTGAGGCCTGAAGCAGACATTATCGTTTGGGCTTCCTGTATTTGCCTTTGTTTTTTAAGAGTAAGTGGCAGAAGATTAGGGAAGCATGGGTTCACAGAAAGACTGATTATCACCTTCACAGAGGTCAGGATGTTTGTTGTGACATTAGCTGGTCATTTAGGACTAATGGTCATCCAAGTGCCTAAGTAATGGTCATCCGAGTCTCTATTGGTCCCCTGAATGAATGAAGCCAGTGGTACAATGTAGATCCTAAACACTGTATTGCTTTGAACAGGCCAGGAACTTAGGAAGACAACATCGTCAATGGATGAGGAAATATTTGATTAAGTCCATTTTCTTCTTAAACCTAGTAATGGGAAGTAAACAGGTCAGCAAAGTGAAAGAAGCCATGGAATAGCATACATGTATTTCTTTAGACAAGAAAACAATATTTCAAAAGACATTAGGAATATCAAGGTCACACTTTGACTATAAAAGCATCTTTAGGAAAGACAATAGTATTAAGGCAGGTATAGTGATTGGAAGTATATTTGTGTTAAAACAAACTCTGTATAGAAACGCATGTGGTGAGCCATACCACAAACCAACCAGCTCATTGATTCGTTTGACTTATTTTTCTTGGATTTATTGACTTTTCCTGCTTTTCCTCTCAAAGATGTGGCACAGAAACTTGAAGTAGGCCTTTGTGTAATTTGTGTTATTGGTGTGATGTACCTCTGAAACCCCTTGATTGGTTTCTTGAACATACTGTAGCCCATATCCATGGTTTGTATTTTAGTAGCTTTCTGTGGTGTACCGTATGCTTTATTTCCTTCAGGAATCAAGATTGCACAACATCAGACTTTGTAATTGTGGTTTTAGTAGCTTGAGTAATGAGTACGCATCAGGGATGTTGTCTTTCCTGGGTTGTCAAAAGGGTGTTGAAGATTGTCTTTCCTTGTAATTCACTGACCGTATTGTATTGATTAAACTTTCCAAGGAGTCTCGTTTGTTGGGGTATCAGGCCTTTTTTGTTTGTTGAATTATTCATCAGATATCTTCAAGATGTCCTGAGATTTTGCTTCAAATTTTCTTGATATTTACAAACGTTACTTAATTCCAATTTGGAGAAAAAAACTCATGGTCTGATTTTTTGATGTTGAGAGGATTTTGGAATAAAAATTATTATGAGTAAAATTTGGCCTGTCATTGATATTCAAATAGCATCCCCTCCAACTTTTTCCCATCGTTGCAAAAATGGCACATACTTTTAGACATATTCTATAATTGTATTAATTTGTACATGCTGCCACTAATGGAATGTATATCATACAGTTATCAGATAAAGGGGAGGTTTTTATAGACTTACTGCGAGCTTTCAGTATGGCAATTGTTTAATATTTGATTTTGGAAAGGGTTTAGAAGAGGGAAGTCCATGTAAGATAGAATGAGAACTGTACCCCAAATTTAAATAAGAATAAAAGAAAGTCACTTACTACCTGTTGACCAAAGAGAGGGATAGGAATTATTGGATTTAGTCACATTCAAACCTATTTCTTAAACTTGATTTTCTCCTTCGTTATCACCAAAGGTACCCTTGATTCGTCACTACTAGCCCGTCTTCCAGAGAACAGTACAAGGAATAAACTCTTATTCAAATGACATTTACTTTACACTCCTCCAACTGTGTCCATGACCGTCTATTTCATTCAATATCGAGATAGGAGGAGAATAGCTCATTGCAGTTGAATGACTTAATCAAATCGATATCTGCAACAATAGTCGGGCCTTTTGAAGCCTGTCTGATATGGTATCAATTGAAGTGCATGGAATCGACATTCGCTGTTAGGAGGTGTTGGTGGAGAAAGATTTGGCGCGGCTGGAGCCTGGTGGATGGTGTAATTGGATGCAGGACGGCGTCAAAGAGAAGTTTCCGCTGCCCAATAGAAGAGTGTTGAGTGGCAGTGGTAGTGGTTCATGTGATTTCTAAGCCAAAGTGGATATCCTAGCCTTCCTGAATGATGGCATAAAGACTGGTGGCAGCAGTGGGATATGCACAGACATTACCGTATCAGATCACATACTTCAAGATCCTTGCACCTCACAAACGACAGTGGAATAGTAATAATGTCTGGGGTGAAGGAGTTCAATTGATGGGAATGACTCTTCATCATCTATAACTTTTCAACTCTGAATAATATCATTCATTTGTGCATTGAGCCTCTTTAGAAAAAAGCAGAAATGTGACACTTCTGTGAGAGTGGGTGTTGTTGCGGAACTGTGACAGTTCTGGAAGAATTGTCCATCTTATTAAAAGACAGGGCTATAACTTGGATTTAGAATAAGTTAAGAGAAGTGTTAATTATAACTATGGGGCAGTCGTCTTCAGCAAGTTCGACGGGGCCGGAGTCTCCTACCAGTCCGATAGACACGTGGATCACCCACAAGCCCAGCCCATGTGCGTTGATGGAACAAAATGGTGGACTAACCAACGGCCATACGCAATGTGCCGCGAGCATCAGCGGGAGCAGTACAAGAAGCAGCAATGGAAGTAGCAGCGGTAGCACGGGGACACAACCCCGTACGCAGCCTCGTCTGGCTCACCGATCGTCAGTGCAATATAGGTCCTCCAAGGGCCGCAAGAACTCAGCTATTGAGAAGAGAGTGCACAGTGTGCACATCATTGAGAGCATTCCTAGTGAAATCTTTTTGATCGCAGGAAGCAGATGGATTCATGGCAGCAGTATCAGGTAAGATCTTACCCAAGACCAGGGACCCGTTTCACAAAGCCTTTTTTCAATGACAAATGACTAAAATCAGTGACAAATCTGCTGCTAACCAATCAGAAGCAAGGATTTCAGTAGCTTATAACAAAAACTGTCATTTTGTCCCTATTTTCACAAAGTGACGGTAGTGAGGAAAATCGTAACGCAAAGTGAATGCACTTTTTTTTACTACCGTCACTTCGTGAAAACAGCGACGATTTGTCACTGATGACAAGTTTTGTGAAACGCCCCCCTGAAGATGCTCCAGATCTCAAGATGCTCCAGATCTAATAATACTAATCTCTGATCTTCCATCAATCTTTTCATTCCTACAAATGCACTTTTGTCTCTACAGTACAATCTACCTCCCCTCACTTGCTACACTTGTACTTGGCATCCCCCCTTCGGCCTTCCCCTTCGTCCCGACCAGGTCATGATAACAACATTGTGTACTCTTCCATTTGTTTGAATTATTAACTTACCTTAACCTGATCATTTTTTTTTTCTCTCTGTCTCTGTCCTGGATCTTCTGAATACTTTCTGTAATCCATCCTACAGACGGTCCACCTTCATCAGGGTATTATTCATCAAATTGTCGCCATGACGATGTCATTTTGATCCTTGTCTAGAGCCATCTTCAGCCAGGGTTCATCCTAATGACCAGTTATTACCTCCGCTCTATCTCTCTCTCTCTCTCTCTCTCTCTCTATCTCTCTCTCATTGTCTCTCTTAATCAGCTCAGTTTCCCTTCCCTCAAACCTCACTTCCTCTTCATTTAAGCTTCATTCACAGATATGGCCCAAGCTGCCCTCATGACGAAACCCATCCACTTGTCTGCACGGTAACGACATCAGCTACTGCAGTGCTACCCAATTTAGTTTCATGAACGAGAGTGCTTTGGTTATCATTTTATCTCTCTACTAGATTTGAATGTTGAGATTTGACAGTACATGTATATTATCTGTATATTTTAGTTTTAGGACGTCACTTTGTTGAGGCACCATTTAAAAAAAAAAAAAAAAAAGAGTATACTGTATGTACTGTACATAAACAAATATTGATGTCAAGAGCTTTAAAAACCTATTTGTGCCCATATTTCCTTTTTGTTAATGTATTTTTATTTCAATATATTTGTGTGTACATGTAGGTTTTAAATTCACTTTTACAAGCTGTCAAACTTTTAAAGCTGTCATACTTTTCAGCTAAAGCCCATCTTCAAGCCCATGATTCTGAACGGTCCCGTCCTCGTAGGTTAAAAATACTACATGGTAAGGCCTATGCTAATCCGCTTGGATATCTCATCTTTTCGCACCAACTGCCATCCCCCTTTAATCCCAGCTTACTTGTATTCCCCATCTTCATACTGTACATGTATTAAAGTTGTCAAGCAAAGTCATGTAGGTTATACTTAATACTTTATGGTACTTGGTAGGGCTTATAATAAACTGCACGTATTACTCATGAGTTCCAGAAATAGATTTAGGGGAAATTATGATTTTCATTTTCAAAGCACCCAAAATGACTTTTCTATGTAATAGCCTGCACCTGTGGAACATGGCAATGACTTTAAGTTCAATAGTTTGGCAGATCTATCCTCATCATCTGAAGGCTATTTCCTCTTTAATAGAACACTCTCAAAATGGTTATCGTTTGCTTGAACTTCCCCTTGTGGTTTTGATGTTTATTCAGTTAGGTATGTTTGCAATTAATTCATGAGAATAGTTCTTTAAATGTTATTTATTAAACATTATGGCCAACAATGGGGGGGGGGGGGGGGGGGAGTAGATCTCCATGTATATCATTAAATCTTTCTCTAAAGCTGTTGGGCTATATTTATTTAAGGAAATACTGGTAAACATTCAAAGGTCGAATAATCTTGAACTCAAGATGGACGCTCTTCCCCATTGGGCCTAATGTCCTTTCATGTCAAATCAAAAAGGATTTGATGACTTTATAGTGAAGTTTATCTTGTCATGGGCATTACGCCACGCTAATGATATCCAGATGCTCTGACGAAGTGGGAGAGCCCATTTAGCAAAGGAGTATCCCAGAATTCACAGTGTGTCGCCATCGACCTTTGACCCAGCAACCAGCATGGTACTGTACATGTATGTGGCCTGTCAGGAGACTGGGTTGACAGCCTTTGTTCTTCTCAAGGCTTTGTGTATGTTTGTAGTTAACATGAAACATGAAACGGCTAGCTATGTGGTAATGCTCAGAGAAATGCCCTTATATGGCAAAGATAATGTTCACAGATCACTGTACTGAGTGTGCTCTGACAAGTAGGGGACATGATCATGAATTAAACAATGTCCCTTTTACCCCTCCCCCTTTTATCCCTCCTCCTTTTACCCCTCCCCCTTTACAAAAATTGCATGCTACATGTACAACATCTAGTGTACTGCTATTAATTGCCTGATCATTGATGTCACTCCCACACACTTCTAAGTTCTAAAAACATTAAATCTTAAATTTTCTTATCAGTTTTGTTATTGCTCACTGATCTATTTATAACATGTCAATCAATGACTTGATGGACAAGTAACCTTCCTCATTCATTGAAATACAAAACAAAATTATAGGATCAATGAAAGTCATTAATATTTAAGTCGTAGTGGTCATGAGTTTTCAAATTAGTCATTATTTGTTTGGGTTACATACTGTAATAGACACTCTCATGAGTTCATTTAATAGGTATTTAATTTTGTATACCCAAAAGAAACAACCAATTATCTACAATGTATCTTCTCTCTCTAATAGAAAATCATAGGAATACATTTATAACAAAGCGTGAATGGAAAGAAAGCAACCATATTTGATATAATTGTTATCCTTGTGTTTTATGTTTCTGTGTTTGGATTTCAATTTTTAAAAAAATACAAAAACACAAAGAAAGAAAGCTGAAGTTTGCCAAAAGTTGTTTAGATGTCTTACAAACACAAGTGCATAGCCAATAGCCATCCTGTAAATCTAATGAATATTGAATGTTTAATGTGACAGTACTGATGTTGGGCTGACTGCCCTTTGTTCTGCAACAAAAAAAAAAGATTTATGAATGTGGCACTGTCCCAATCATGACCAAATAAGGCAAAAATCAAGTTCAAGTATTTCCAAATTCTCTTTTGAATAACTACCGTTTTGAGAATTATGACTTGTTTGAAGAGGTATGTTATACATGTTGTTGTTTACAATAAAAGAACAACTTGTTATCCATACTGATGTTATTATGTTGTGACAAAGATCCCACAGTGCTATTCTGGATAAAAATGAAATAATAACAATTTTTTTTTTTTTAGCGAGCTGTGGATTTATTCATTTTAATTGTGCCATGTTAGTCATTACAAAAATATTTGTATGTAGAATCTACATTGTCCTGTATATCTGTTTTTTGTATTACCTCTATTATCCTATCGAGTCATACTTGAAGGACTTTAATTCTATTTTAAACATCCTTGATTATTCCACAAACCACACTAATTTGTAAAACAGAGTATAAAAGTATTTTATTCGCTACACCGCACATACGGTACCGGTATACACATTTTCCTTTTTTGCACACATACTAAGGTCAATAGCCTAGTACTAGTAGCCTACTCCACCCTTGTCTCTTTTAAGGATGTGTATATTTGGTAATCACTATTTGTCCTGATTCTAAGGGCAGGTATTTCTAGGTTTTGTTTTTCCAGTATCTCTACACCTCAATAGTATTGACACGTCCACCTTAGGTCATAGTGTGTTGATATATGGTCAGTGGGGTTCGTTGACCTCTGTCTGGGGAAAACCAGGCCATCAACCCAAGGGCTGTTTACCCTGGCTTTCTGTTTTAAATGAATGACTTTTTTTTTCCTTATTATTTTGCAGATGATTCACCGTTATTAGACCTTAATGAATACTGACTTTTATCTTTCAAATTTCAATATTGGTTTTTATTTCATTGTCTATCCCATTTTCCTAGGGATTTATCGTAGCATAACTTCACCGATGTAAATTAATGACAGCTCTTTATGTGCCCTTCTTTTTTCACTTCGCAGGTACCATGAAAGATCTGTTTATTCTTTAATTGGCAGCGAAGCATTCTTGTATACATTGTTTATTTATATATTTTTTTGAAATTCATTGCTATGTTCCTCTTTACTAATCATATTGATTCTCTTAGTATTGCAGTTTGAGTTAGCGATGTTAATTGTTATTGTGTGAAAAGTGAATTGAAAGATGTTGTCTGTTTCCATGTATTGTATACCTATTTTCTACAGGAACAATTTTCTTTCCTTTTGTCATTCTTATTGTGTTTTGGATGTGTTTACTTGTTGAACCCATTTATTAACAATCACTTGCAGGCATACTACTGTTGCGTGCAAAGATTGGATTATTGGATTGCAAATTAACCATTAAATTATTGATTGACAAGGGATGTGATTTCTCTTCACTAGTTAATAGTTATGATTATTGAATATCCATTAATTATTTGTGTATTACTCATATGTTAATGACAATTTTTTTAAATGAACATTGGTAATAAGTGAAACCACATTGTACATTATTAACAGTATCTAATTGCAGGTTTCAATGATGGCACTCTTTGTTTTTACCTCATGTTTTTTAACTTGCAAAATTGTCAGCTATAAAGAAGGAGCAAAAGAGAAAGATATGAGTAGATATTTATCTGACTATGATTCATGAATAGGGAAACATTTCCTTTTTATTCAAACCTTTGAGTCAAGGATCTTTCAACATATCCACTATTCTCATTGCCTTGGATACAAGACAAATTTGTAAACATATGACTAATCTAAGGAAATAGTGAGTAAGTCATAGCAAAGGTAAAACTTTTGCATTTCTCATTTCTTAGTAAAACTAAACATTTTTAAAATTTATTTCAAAGCAGATTTTGATATGACTCAGAGCTTCTTAAACATCATCTCTGTGTGAAATAATTTTCGCAGAGAGACACAAGGTGTTAGTTTTTATGTAAAGTGAAGAGAGTGAATACCTTATTGGCACTCAGCAGATGATAATTATATAATATTAATGAAAGTTTTGAAATTAATTGTGTCTCATTTAGGTTTTTGTTTTGACGAAAGTGACCCTTTCTTCAAGAGGATGATTAATAGGGGTATCATGATTTAAATCTATTCAAAATTTTGAAGACACACAGAAAAAAACCTTAATTTGATATCTCAAATTTAAAACTTTCTTCATTGTATTTTGCAGGCACAAATGGATCTGCCGCCAGAGAAAGCCAAGCTTCTACGGCAGTATAACGATGAGAAGAAATGGGACCTGATTTGTGATCAGGTAAGATCATCCATTTAGACCAAGAAGGATTTATAGTTCTCCAAAATTAAATTTTCATTGTTTCACAAACAAAAACAGCTAAAACAACCTTTTTGATTGTGAAACTATGAAAATTCAATTTATGGAAATACTAACAATCAGATGACCCTCTTCAATGATGTATAGTTCTGTGTCTATGGCTATAAATATGACTGACCAAAGATATGAATACATTCGTTATTTAAAAAAAATCTTTTAGAAGACAATGGGATTACAAATGCCATTCACATTAATCATGATGATTATCCTTAGTTTCCTTACAATGCTGAGGACATTAACAATGTATCCTTATGAATTATTGTATGCAAATATCAAAGAGTTAGTGAAGGAAACATGAAGACGATGAAATAACATTCAGGGATTATTTATACGAGCAAAGGAAACGATAATGACATGGACTTGAGTTCAGGGTGACATATGAACAATGGCTCTATGTTAATATGAAATGTAAATGATTAGTATAGGCTAGATCGAAAGAAGGAGGAAGGAAAGATCTATATATATCAAGATTAGAGTAGGATGCAGGAAGGCATGTCTGCTAATTGAAAGAAGATACAAACTCCAACATTTTCATGCAGTTTTAATGCCTTTAGTGAGAGGTCACAAGATAATACTATCTATTTGGAGCCACTCTGTGTCAAACTATATGAGTTAACTTGTCTTCTGGCTCCAAACAGATACTGTCTTTGGAACCCATTAAATACCAATTATAAGCCCACGCTATCATTATGAAACCCCACAGAAATTCAGTTTTGTTTAGAGGTAAAGAATTAACAAGATAATCATCTCAAACAAGTTGATAGTCAGTTCAAATGGCTGTTCCTTTAGACCTACGATGCTTACTGCAGGGCTTCACAATAACTCTTCTGGTTTGGTTTCCAGATTAAAATATTTGGGTCTAAATAAAAGAGCCCTATGTAGAAATGTTGGGTGTCCAGATCTAGATTTGGGGTACCCATATTTGTCCAGGGCGCCTTTAAGTGTATAGCTTAGTCTTGCTTGTCATGTCAATCACTTGAATAATTTAATTGGTTGTCTAATAAAATCACCAGCCAGACAAGCAGAAGGTTTATGGACATGATATTCACGTTCATCTCCTCGCAGCATAACAACTGCTCAGGTCTCAGTCAGGGTGTGAAAAAAGAATGTTTTTCGCTAAAAGCGAGAGACTAAAAACAGGATGCTGGCAAATGTTGTTCAAGGTTATAAGGTATCATGATAGATTAATGGATATGAAGGGAATTAATATCATGAGCTAGGCTGAACACTCTCTGTAAACTCAGCTGGACACGTTTCCATCACCGTTGTGTCTTCATGAAAAGAATAATATTTGTCTGAAGGGTGTTAGGCGATTGTAGCTTGTGCTCTTGACGAATTAGCGGTTTATTAGATTTTTCAGTCGTTCAGGAACAAGTTAATTTGTAAAATAAAAAGAACTGTTTAACATTTTGATTATTAAACAAATTAAAGAAATCCATACCGTACCCCTTCTACTTAACCAACACAGTGTTTTACCATTATGAACCCATCACATACTTTGTAGATGAGGGACCTTTTCCCAAATTTTCAACAAAAATCACCCCATCAAAACTATCAAATTTAATTCAGGGGCTACTTGTAACTTATTTTCATAAAATATCTCTGAGCCTGAGAGCAAATACATGTATATGCACGACCCCTGCCTGGTTGAGTTTTGCTTCTCTTTTAGATATAAAGACTATTGAAAGTAGAATGACCATGACACTTTTCCCATACTAGCTTACTCTCCCTATCAACGAGCCCTACCTAGACTTATCCTAATTCCGGTTCCTTTTCCTGGTTCCTGCTCCTGGTTCCTGCTCCTGGTTCCTGCTCCTACATTGTAGTTCCTGTCACAAGCAGCTACTAGGGGTCTGGTCTAGGAATCTGAGTCTAGGGTCTGCTTTTTGTTAGTATTAGCCTTCCATGGCAGCAGATCCAGGGCAGGATAAGAGTTTCCTTTTGCTTAAAGTTTGTCGGCCCAACAACAGATGTCATGTACAACTGTATATGTGGGAACCCCCCCCCCCCTCACCCCTCATCCCCCCAAATAAAAAAAAGAGAAAAATAAGCAAACAAAGAGATCATTTTTAAAAGAAATCAAATAGATTCTGCACCAATTATTAATCAATAGAAATTCCTAGAAAACATAACATAAGATTTGCAGTGAATATCTGTTCAAGTTTATTTTTCAAAATACTGCAGAAAAGTGCAGCAGTGTTCAATTTATGGATTAGTCTTTTACAGTTGTTCTGATACCATGAAGAGATGTTTGAAAACTTTGCTAGACTTAAAATGGTGATAGGGTGGATGATAATTCCTGCCAAAAAAAGTAATTTGCCTATTTAAAGAAAGATGTGAAGAAGGGGGCAGGGTTAAATGGGAGGCAACATGGGCTAAATATAAACCAGTCTTTCTTTAATCCATCCTTGACTGTTACTTACATTGAATTTAGCCTGGATTAAGGTGAGTTTGTAAACAGACAATGATCCAGTTGTAGTACAACATCTGCCATTATAACTCACCTAGTCTAGTTTGACTTTGAGCAGAATATCCTTTCAGATGGAAAACTTGTGACAGGAAAAGGTAGATGTTGGCTTCTTTTCCTGCACGTTTCCGATCCTGCTATCATTGAGCTTTCGATCCATAGATGTTAGTCATTCCAATGAAAGAAATAGATAATGACTATGACAGAGGAGTTTAATGTCAGATATGACATTATATTTGATATCAATTTGATCTAATACTGACAAGAGGAAGTTATATCTAAAGATCTTTAAGAGTTAAGAGGGGGGGTGGATATTAGTATAAATCAACTTTAGGTACACCTGTAGATGTTAGTCAAATCCATGAAACAAAAAACAAAAACAAAAAATATTGATGATGACTCTGCCAGTAAATATGTCAGATTCGACTTTTGAGTTTTATACGTAATACTGTACTGACTTTTGATGTTATATAGGAAGTATATATGTGCCAAAAGGGTATTTAAGTTAATGGGGGGAGGGGGGGGGGGGGGGAGGAGAGGAAAGAATGGATATTTTGTAAAGTCCATATGATAGGCTCAGAGTCAGAGAGTAGGGCCTACAATGTACAGTAAATGGGAAAAATTTATGACAGTTGTACATTAAAAGTTTTCATCAAGTTTTAGGGATATGTGATTGGTTTGGGGATAACAGATGTACACTTTTTTTCTAAAGGGAAAAGCCTCTTTGGAATGAACAAAAAGAACATTTTACACTCAAGAGACTATCTTGTATTGAAAAGAAATGCATGTATTCATGAGGAGTTCTATTTTATTCACAGCTGCGGCTATTTTGTTGGTGTCCTCTTACTTGAATTGAAAACCCGTCCTAGTTTGAATGCATTCAGCTCGTACAGCCAGTCAATACCCTTTGCATAGAATGTTGCATAAGATTTTTTACTCCATTGCTCTTTTTTCTTAACTCTTTATATGCCACACAAATAATCTTCCTGTGCCACATTGTATTCATCATGGAATAGGCAATTAGGCATATACCAAAAGGTTCAAGATTATTAATAACTGTTTCCACTTAATACCAACTTGCAAGATTAATCTCTACCTTTCTGTAAAGCGTTTGTCATGGAGCTAATAAAGTCCAGAAATTTGTAATTTTGCAAAGCCATTGTGTTAAACAAAACAATCCTTTTGTCAATTGGTGCCTATTTTTGTGTGCAAAATTGCATGTTGGGCAAACTAGTGACCTTGCAAAGAGGCTAAGGAAAGCAACCAAAGGGTTAAAGGAAAGAGAAATCTCATGTTGAGTAGATCTCAATGAGGATGTTAGACCAACATGTGGTCTTCCTGATATCTGTGTTTTATGGTAACACCTCTCATACTTAATGTGATGTTTCCTTCAAAGCCACACTAACCCTTACGGCCAACATTCACCGCTAAGACCAGGAAGGTACCGAAACCTCCAAGATACCATGACTAAAACCATGGACCTACATGTACATGTACTGCATGCTCAAGCATTTTATGAAATGAATTTTTGTGTATGTCTAGACTAGAAGGGCATTACTAATTCAGAGACAAATTTAATTTCATGGAGCTAATTCCTTTCTGGTTCTGAGCAGATACTTTTACATATTTCAAATTAAGACAGTGCTCTCATTTTTAAGTCTCATCGACTTCAAGAATGTCCAAGTTATTCATTAGTATCAGGTTGACTTTCATAAAAGCAGAAAATTTGGTATCACAGATCATTGAACGTTTGAAGATAATCTGATGTTAGATAATACAGTTACTGTACGTAATATTAAAGTTGGGGTATATATACTGTAAATGTACATGTATGTGTAGTCTTAAACATGACCAAGAGAGAAAGCTCCAAAGATATAGAAATCCATCAAGCTTTACTAAATTTACTTGAGAGGTTCTTGCGAAACTTGAAATAACCCCTTGCAATATCACTTGCAAGAGATGTTTATCTTCCTTTATAATTGAATAAAAATCTACAAAAAAGGAAACCTTTACTCTAGAATGGATGTTTTGATAGCATGTAAGAATTAAGGAATGACAGGAAACGCATTCAAGTCCTTCTCTTCCAGACTAATACAACTTGGCACATCTTCTTTCCGAAGTATTGTTTTGTTTGGGCTTGAATTTTCTGACATCTGGCATCCGCCGGGATGTTTCTAAAACCTGTCAAGTCATTCTTTTCACCCATCTGACGAAGACAATATGGAGATTAGCAAAAATCATGAATACTTCACAAACGTATATATTTTCCTGCTATTATCAATTTCACAATGACATTCGGGTTAAAGTTCAAAGACATGCATTAATAGCTGAAGGTCTATTTCTGATTTCAAAATTGTATAAAAATGTGAAAATCATTAATGAATCGACTTTTCAAGTTAAAGTGCTATATCTGGAATTGAAGAAAGAAAGAAGAAGACAAAATATAACTGTAAAAGCTTTTATAAATCCCCTATCCCCCTAGCAAGTAGCTTGATAATGCTGTCTTTTTATGTTGCTTTGATTAATGCATTCTTTTTTTTAACTTATTAATTTATGATAAGTCCATTTTAATCAAATGTCTTTACAATAGATAGAAATGGTCCTATGTACAAAATATTGATTAAAATATCATATGCTTTTGTCTGTCTCTAAAAGAAAATCACTTGAATGATAATACGACAAGAATTGGTGTTTATGTTATGATGATATTGACAAGTATAATAAATCATAGAAAGATACACATTTTTATATGAATGTATTTTAATTATTTTATTCATAATGTTTCCTTGTCATTTCTTCTCCCCAGGAAAAGGTCAGTGCTAAAGCGCCACCTGAACAATACATCGCCAGGATTCGTAAAGTGATGGAACCAGGGAACACGTCCAAGGTCGGTAGTTTTAAGGTATCAATCGCAATCCCGAGCAGTCCTGTTCAATATTTACTACTTCTACTACATATACCACTTGTGTCACTATAGTAAAGTGGTATTATATGGTAGGCTTGCTTTATATAAGCATGGCTACAACCCAGATCCCTTGTTTTGCAGTGGCTTGTTCGTTTGTGGTAAAGTATATGGGTGAGACTTCACGTTACCAGGCATCATTCTGTCTGTTCATCTGTCTGTTTGTCTGTTCGTCTGTTTGTCTGTCACACGTACCTGCATGTTCAAGTGTCATCCTTTCAATTGTTGGATTGTTGCCATCCTCACACCTGCTTTCCTGTTTCAATTTGTGGTGATCGTTTATTTTCTTGTTTCCTGTATTTCTTGTTTTGACTTGATCACTAACCCCCTCACCACCCCCCCCCCCCCCTCTCATCCTCTTCTCACCCTCTTCTCACCTACCCTCACCCACCAGCTTTCCCCTGCCACTCGACACCTTATTAATGTTTGTTTTGTGCTTTGTTTACTACCATATTTTGTGTTGACTTTCTTCATTGGTACCCCTCCTGGTTCTCCACTTCAACAAATCTTAACCCCTCCCCCTTCTCTCTGTCTCTCTGTCTCTCTCTGTCTGTCTCTCTCTCTCTCTCTCTCTCTCTCTCTCTCTCTCTCTCTCTCTCTCTCTCTCTCTCTCTCTTTCTTTCTATCTGTCAGTCTGATGGTCTGCTTGTATTGGTCAAAATAGTTCAATTCCTTTTCATATTCACAAATGAGACATCCATGTAGCATATATATCTTCACTTGCAATATATCTGTGCCTTGCGCTGGCTTATTCAACTTTTACTCACCTTTGAGGAGTGATCACTTTTAAACAAATTTCCAAATAATACAAAAAGACAGCATCGGCATCCTGTCATCATGACCACTGTTATACAAATTTATATCCTGACCTCCAGAACATTATTCTGTCGCACCTATTTTTCCTCCATCTCTGTGGATTTTCTTCGCTCTGGGAATCATTGGACATTGAAAAGGTCTTCAGTTTTCAGTTCTATTGATTTTCATACCAAATATCTTTTGGCTTGCTTTCCTCCATGGTGTTTGTCCCCCATTTCTTTGTTTTATTGTATATACTGGTAATGTTGTTTTCTTGTATTCTACATATTCTATATTTTTGTAACTACTTTGTGTATGTCACATCAGTTATCAGATTTATTCTTCACGATTTTATTTATGTTCACTCAATAATTTGGTAATTACATACCTTGTTTACCCCCATTTATACCCACTTACTCTTAAATCAAAATTAACCAGTTTCATCTAACCCTTCTGTCTCAAATCACTTTTTTGTTCTTATAATATTTGTTATTGTTTTCACTATTATATTTCACAATATTCACTTTGGTAACCAAACACATCAATATTTAAATTTTTAATTTAATTTGATTTAAATTCAGTATCCACTTAATACTCAATACTCACAAATATTGTTAATATGTATTACACACCTTTATTTCAATCACCTTCATAACTATGATCTTAAAGAAAACCTTTGTGTATTATAACTTTCTCAACAGAGGACCAATCATTTCATTCAATAATTTCACAAGATATTTTCTGGTGCATTTATCCATTAAAATTTAGATGCTATTTACCGGGTTTCATAAATCATCGCATATTAGCAATAATCTATCAATATTATTATTAACACTGCACCTAAACATGACTATGACATATAGTCCTACATATCTTAATATGTGACATTAAAACTGTTCCATGATAACAATTTATTTATCTGATGAGACTTACTGAATACCAGAGACAATATTGTTATCAAAAGGAAAAAAAATAGAGGAAAATTATTTCTTTGATTGCATATAAATATGAGGTATCACATGCATGGGGATATATAGTGAAGGAAATGTATTTAGAGGGCCAAATTGTAGTGATGTCCATTATGAATGAAAGCAGTATTAATTTCAGGTCTCATGGGGGCCGTAGGTTTGTAGATGGAAGCAATAAATACTGATTGGTTGGTCAAGCAAGAAAGCCTGCCTACTGGTTCACTTAAGGTATTAACATCAATCATTGCTCGTCACTGTAAACCATCTCAGTGATTACTTTAATTGGCTGATATCATATGATTCACTTTATTTTGTAGGGCCCTTCAGCATAGGACATTATTCAGGTCTCCATTCGATTTAAAAAATGATTCGATTCATCTCAAAATATTTTGTTTTCACATCATACTTTGACAAAACATTGACATTCAACAAAAAACAGAACAGGCTAATTCCTCCCTTATAAAGACATTAACTAAAGCTAAACACTAACAAATATATGATGACAAAATCAACCATGACAACAAAAACAACAGACAGAATGTGTTCACTTTAGCAAAAGAGGGCACAAACCAAATATTGCACCTGGTGTCCGTTGAGCTAATGAACTCATTAATTGATTACCCACCCGACCTCCATACACACATGCAAAATAGAGTAAAATTAACCAGCTAAATACCCAGCAGTAAAGTTTCATATTGACTTGGTGGAAAGAACGTGGGTGTTTTGTTTTTTTGGAGGGGGGAGGGGGGCTGAGCAATATATTGAACATCATCGGAAAGAAATATTGTCATGATGTTGCGCATGGGACATCAGAGATTCAATATATTCATATGATTATGATGAGGAAGGTGGATGAATTTCATATGGACCTTTGCCCTACAGGATGACTCTCATTAGTTATTATTTTCCACTCAGCGTTTCACTTTTCTTCATTTGACAATATTGCAAAAGAAACTCTGAAACCTGTGCAAATCAGGGCAGAAATTGCGAAATACTTCAAGACTTCCGATTGTAATTCCCCTTTCAACTCATGTACAAGCATCATTTGCTTGTTTATTTAGGGTACTATAATGAGACAAGCAAGGCCTTTGTGATGGGGGGGGGGGGGGGTGCTTCTTTATTGTTGTTCAGAAACCTCGGTGAAATACGAGGAGTAAATTGGCCATAACAGGCCAATCGAAAGAGCCCTGTCAAATTGTCAAACCATCCATTTCCCATTGTACAGACTCGTATCCAGAAGTTTGCTCATACTGTAATATCAAAAACTGTAACAGAATTCTGGGTTTATTTTGGTCAGGTAATGAACTAGTTGCCTGTAAGGTGAAGTCTAATTTCATTTATGCAGTCTGCTGTAACAGGGTTTTCCTCTGTGTTTTGTCACAGCCCATTGGAGATGTTAGTAAATTCTGAAATTGGGATGATGGACTATGAGCCTGTCATTTGGAGACTAAGTTTTACTTTGTAGTCTCATGAACAGGCTTTTTCCTGCACATGTTGTCACGGATCACTGTAGACATTAGGGAACATGATAATATAGATGATGAACTAACAGCCTGTCGTATAGAGACTAACTGTTATTTCCTGTATTCCCAGACTCCTTTGGGAATAAGAGGACCGAGACCTCTGGAGCCTAAAGAAGGATAGTTTCTTGTTTTGGAATATCATTTTTCATGTAAAAGTCATGTTCGCCTTCCTGTTTGGTGAAAAGAATGTTATACAAACAAATTGGGAACTAAAGAAGTGCAGAAGTTACATGTATATGATACTGGAGTACAAAAGCTTGAGATAGAAATGTTTAAGATCATGCAGTTGAGAAAATTGTGAGCTGAAATTTGTATTAAGTCCAATTAAACAATACATATATAATACAGGTAATATAAAAATGAAGTAAGGATTGGGAATATAATGTTTCAATTTTTTTTTTAATAATATCAATCAACTGAAAGTGAATGGATTTAAAAAAAAAAAAAAAACAGATATTATCCCATTGGCTGCCAAATGATAAAGATATGGGTTAGCAGTAATCAAATAAAATTGTAACTGTAAGCTAGATAAGCTTATGATTTAATCTGCATGTATTTTATTCAATTATTCAATTTTCCTGCAACGCCAAAATGGGCTTTGAGACAAGTGCTGCTTTAAGAATATGTAAACATGTGTAAACAGTATTTTGGGAAACCTTGTTTTGGGCGGAAGTAAGTTTTTAGTGGAATGTGTCTGCTCTAAGATCATGAGCATAAATATAACCTAGGAGGGGGGTATTGAAACTAAAGGTAATGGATGGGACAGCTAGGCAGCATAGACGTGACAATGGAGATACATTTACATTATGCATACTGCCATGACTGAGATGCCTATTTGTAGCTTTTTTTTAAAGTAACGGTTATCGTGAACAGCACCTTATAGAACCCCCTCCTCATTCAGATTTCTAAAAAGGTTATTGTTTGGCTAGGTCTGTATGGCTAGAAATTGTAAAATTCCTTGAAATGCTAGAGCGCCATAATGGCAGCCATGCTAAAGATGGGGGTAATAAGGTGGAGCGCTGAGAGTGTCTGACAGACATGAGCGCTAAACAAGAACCCATTATTATTATTTATAATCATTTTATGATAAATAATGTTTTTTTTTTAGTCTGAATGAGGTAACCCTATAACTACCTATAAGAAATTGTTAAATAGAAAACGGCATGAATGAACATTCTAAACGAAAACAAAAAAAATTCCTCTTGTGGGAACAGCCTATGACAGTAAATGCAGGGGAAAAAAGAGACTTGAAGATGGAAGATCCATGATGGCCTTGGAGCTAGGAAAGCACTTAAATTTGCATTTATTGATGAGAAGGTTTTCAGCTAGGGTCTCTTCACATTGACAGAAGATCAACAAGTGGTACAGGTGCAATACATAGTCGTCTACCGTACATGATATTCCATCACATTATCTGTTCTGTTCACTGATAACTGAAATGTGTTATTCAGAATAATATAATAATAATAGCTACATTTAAAGCCCCACTTTACTACTTGTAGCTACTTGCTCCCTCTGTATAGAAAACAATGCCTAATCGGTGACCATTGGTCCCCCATGATCCTCTTTTTCTTATGTTAATTGAGAGCTGAGTTGATGAGATAGCCACCTGTCGGTGAACACCCTGGGTGGTCTAATCTCTCCTGGCCAAACTAGTACAGACGGCCTTTAAATTGTGCACATATCCATCCCAGGATATGCCTGAAGCGTCTACAAAGCATTAGTATTCCTCTCCTTGTTCAAGCTGATTTAAAGTAATGGTTCAGATTGTACACAACATGGGTGTTCATTCATCTTGGAATTTAGGGATGTCTGGAGGAGCCCATGGGCATCGATTTGCAGATTTTTAAAGTGGAAATCAAACATTGTGAAAACTATGAGGTTAAAATGTTCTGTGATTACCAATACTTTTTGCACATACACTGTATAAACATAGATCTTGCTCAGATACTCATGTAGAACAGTATGTAAATGTTCCTTTAAATTCATATTCCTGTATGGTCTTTATTTAATCAAATTGTCACATCATTCTTGCAAAAAATATTAATGCCCTATTGCACCGAAACAGACAATTACATTAGTTCAAAACACTTTTGCAACATTTAAAGTAGTTTGAAGTTGTCATGGGAGATGTTTCCTTAACTTGACAATTGTTGATATTTCTATTTCTGTATGTGGGTTCGGGCTTCCTTCCAGGATAAGAGATCAAGGAGAGGTCCTTTCAGTTTGACTGCATGCTTCCAATAATGCCCATCGTCTTTTATTTTATGGACTATGATAATGAATTCCTAACCTCAACCCTGCCAAGAGCAGTACACCTAAACCTTACCTGAAACCCAAGCTTAAACCAAAGCTAACCTACCAAAACCTACCCCCCCCCCCAAAAAAAAAAAAAAAAAAAAAATATAAAAAAAAAATAAATAAATAAAATAATAATAATAATAATAATAATAATAATTTTTAAAAAAAAATTAAAAAAATAACAACAATAACACCCAAACCCAACCCCAAATCCAGCCCTAATAATAAAACTTTCATGAAGTAAAACCTGAAGCAAATGCCAGTATCAACAAACTAAACATATAACTCCCTCTTTGTACCGTTGAATTGTCACTATCAAGTCCTAATGATTTAACCTTTATTATATTTATATTTGTTTCATTTTCTCTTTAAATTTGTTTGTTTCTGATTCTGTAGAATATAACTGATTTCTGATTATTTTTTTGTGCCCCCAATTCATGACAATTTCTCTCACATATTTACTATAGTTTATCTTTATTTTCTTATGATTAATTCATTAATTTTTTACTAACATACAAACAATATAATGGTTTCCTGAAAAGCAGCATCACTTCTACAATTCATAACTAACATCACCCTTGTATAATGCTCTTTTCATAGAACCATTAGTTTAGTGTCCTATTATAGAGGAGTTTCCAACCAAACCTATCAATTTACAGTCAATTAAACATGAAAGCTTATTCAAGTTAGCTTTCCGCTTGAAGAAATAGATGTGTTTTACACTTTCCATGACTATGAAAAGGAAAGTACATGCCTGGTAAAATATATGCCACTTTGATGAACAGCATTTGTGGTTCAATATCCCTGAAGTCTCTTGTCTTGTTTGCAATTTTTGTTTGGTGACTAGAATTTACTGCCTATAATAAAAGTCATCTCTTATAGCAACAGGGGAGTTAACTCACTGTCAAATTATATTAGTACATGCCTTACTTGTTCTTAATAGAGATGATAAATTGCATGCCTGAAATAGTCAGAGAACTAATTGCAATCAATTTAAACATCCCAACTACAGGGGTATGTCACCTGGTGATGTTTATTGCCAAACTTAATATTTTGAGATGAACTTGTAATTCACCGGGTTACATACATTAATCGTCTCTTGAGAACCGGAACGACATTAGCTCTGTGTTAATGCCCTTCTGGCTCTCAACAGACAATAGTTATGATTTTAAAACATTTCTTCTTGGTTGGAAACCCTCTCTAAATAGGACTTCACTGAAAATGACTTTTTCTTTATGCTAACTTTGATTTTTGGGACACTGTTTTTTACCTTTACAGAGAACGAGAAGGAAGATGTTTGACACGTCAACGCAGAATCTTCGAGACCTGGAAATCTCACTCAGAACAAATAACATCCAGTAAGTACCTGATGGAGCACACTGATCTAGTGGTTGTGTGGTTGTGCACTTGTGTAGTGGGTCATGGGTTCAAGTCCTAGCCCACCTCTCATGCTTTTTAATACACCAGTGATTTATTAACAGTTGTATGTTTAGAGCAATGAGTTGTCCAGTTTGAAATAAAAAATAATTGAGGATATTTTTGTGTGTGAAGTGCTGTGGTATCGTATTGCTTTGAACAGTAGTTTTTGTTTGAAAATGTTCCTGTTTACACTGCCCAACCGTGTACCTGACTGCTAGAACTAGACATTGTTTGTACCTTTGACAGATGATTGTAACGGTGAGTAAGAGCAAGAATGTTAGACTTGTCCCTCATCACCTTGTTCAGACACCTACAAACACTAAGCTTGTGGTTTCCTTCAAAATGGAAAGGTGTGCTGGAAAATAACTTGCATGGTGTTGGTTGGTACAGTCATGATCAGGGTTCGGGCATAGTTAGTACATGTATGTGTCAAAGAAAGGGTGTCACAATATTTGACAAATATTTAACAGTATTCAATGACTTCTTGTCTAGAAACAAATTTATTCCTTAAGGTATTCCATAGCACACTTATTCAATGCAGTAACAAAGCGTCTTAAAACATCCTTCAGAGGTCTACACTCTAATACAATTTTTTCAGAGCTCTTACTCTTGTGAGAATAAAAGCAAATGTTAAAAGACTTTAAACCATTGTAAGAAAAATAGACTACAATGCATTTGGAGTCTTTGGACATATTTGTACAAACTTTTAGAAAGATTTTTTCCTATGATAAAAGATTCATTGAGTCTACTGGCTTATATCTGATGAAATAGAAAAAGCCTTATCCTCCAATAATTTAGAATTGTTAATGGAGAGATTTCACCAGGAAACTCAATCCACTAGCGATCAAAATCTATCTAAATAAAACCACTACAGCATTGTCAATGGAATGGGGGTCAAGGGAAGTAATAGTATAGTCTTACAAAAAGTTTATGAATAATGATCTCCATTGTGTCTGAAACAGGAATAAAGAAAATGTAAGAAATGGCATAAGAATGGCTGCATACCAGAGACACATAAATATTACAGTCAAGGACATTAAGGAAATATACCTTGCTATATTGATTATTTTTTCGGTGATTATTATTGCATTAGTCTTTTTATAACTCTGGGGTTCGAAGTGATGTAGTGGAAGAATTATCTGCCGAAAGCCAAAGCGGTGTGAATTCATATTTCCGGCTGCCCGCAAGAAGGCCATTATACTGCTATTGATACGACATTCAGCTTTTTTGCGATCAGCTGACGATATATTTTGTATACATTTATAGACCGTGTTGCCCTAATAGCTGGTATATGTTAGGTGAAATATAGGATGTCAATATACATCATTCATTTATTTATACCCTGCATTTTCGACATCATGTGGAACTTTGAAGATTCACCCAATCAAACAATAGCATTCTAAATTGAAATATATTGTTGTGTGGGATAATCAACCTAAAGCTAACATTTTCAATGAACTACTCGGTCAACATTTCTATGGATTAGTTCCTTTGACGAATGGAATTATGATTGGAATTTAAAATTAAGTCTTCTTTTGTTGGCTGTAATGAATAGGTTTATCCGTCAAAAGCTATATGCCATTAGTCATTTCAATCCACAGTCATTGAAACTACATATTTTGCACAATGGGCTTGGCCTATGACGCGAAGATTTACCTTTTTAGATGAATTTTAAAGTTCAAAATGTACCTATTGAAGAGAGAGAGAGAGAGAGAGAGAGAGAGGGAGAGAGAGAGAGAGGTGGGGGGGGGGGGGGGAGAGGGAGAGAGAGAGAGAGGGGGTGTGTTATAGTTAAATGGACAAACCTTTTCTTTTGCTGTGTGACATTTTTGTGAATGCTAGTTATTCTCATATATTCTATCGCAAACTCAAGCCTCCAAATGTTTGAAAGGGTCTCCTCATTCCACTCCAAATACAAAATATTTTTAGTATACATCAAGTATCAAGATTTCTTTAGTCCATACCATCAATTTTGAGATGCATTCAATATTTTATATTTTATATTCAACAAATGCATTTTGTGTACATGCCTTGTATATACTACATTATCTATTTCATTATTTTTTTCATCGTGGAACAAAATCCTGATATCCACAATTCAAATGCAATTAAGAACGGACTAATGAACCGAGGTCCTTTGACTGTTTACTAATTAGTCAGATACAAAGGAGATGAATTGTAGATCAACATTTCAAATTAAGTGTATGTCAATACTTGCTACTAGTGTATCATTGAAGTGTATGAAGTGATTAAAAGATTAGCCAATTGACAGCAAAGTGACAGTGTTTCCTTGACCAGGGACCGTTCAAAGAATTGCATTGCTCTCTCTCTGTAAAAGAATCATTGAAAATATTCCAAGTTACACGGTGATAGAATATTCAGATTTTGGACGGAGCAAGGCAATCTGTAATTGTAATAGCTTTCATTGAGTGAGAGAATAGAAGAAAGGATTTCCACTGCCATTTAAAAACAAATCCTAATCTGGACAGAACTGATCAGGGCTAACAGCAAATTCTGTCACTTTATATGGTTCAAAGAATAGAAGAAAGGATTTATAAAGTACCATACTTAGTAGAGAAAAAAAATAATTGAATCATTTGACAGGAATGGTCATGCCAAACTGATTTTACTTTGTGTCTGAAATAATGACAGAAAAGATTTCAATCCTGTGGTCAAAAACTCTTGAGCTATTTGACAGTACTGTCTGGGCATTGAGTTTGTCTGAATGCCAAGCTCCTGAATCACTGACCTTGTGACAAAAAGAAGAACTGTTGGCAATACACTATAATGACAACTTGTACAAGGTGGTGATAATCTGCTTCAACTACCTTGCAAGATGAGGGGGGGGGGGGGGCTTTCCAAATGTCACCTGTAGGACAAGAATATAATTTCCAGATATAGATGAATGCAATGTACAAAGTTGGAAGTTTGATTTGTTTCTTAAAATGTACCGGTAGTGTGTTCTCGATCCCATGCTCGATGAGAGAGAGCCAGAAGGACATTAACTAATTAAAGGCTCTCAACAAATACTCCTCAGGGAGCGGAGCGTGTGCGCTAGTAAGTGTGCAGATTAGCAGTTGAATCCAATGACCATGGTAATAATAATTACAATTTTAAACACTTAGAAGCTTAGTATTAATCACTATACAAATGTGACTTATTATTTTTATTATATGAGCAGGAGGAATGTGTGATTTTGCTTTATTATAACATTTATGGAAAATTTATATTTGACTAGCATTCTATGTGCACAGCTACACCTAGGCCTAAGTGTTCATTCCCTTCTTTTTTGGAGGAGGGGTTGAAAGAGTTGGCCTATATAATAATAATAATAATAATAGCCTAATAGTCCACTCCAAATTTTATTAAACCGAAACGGAAATTCTTTTTGCCCAATTGATCGTGAGCCCGGCAGCCACCGAGCAGCGCCAGATCGACGTTGCTCTATATTGTGCAGGTGCAAGGGGGCCTGAGGAAAAGAAAGCACAGAGAAGAAAAGCAGACATTTTTCCAATTGTAACAAGATTTTCACAGCTATTTTGAGCCAAATCTGAACTAGATTATGTGGTGTTTGAGAAATAACGTTTCCATAGTATGTGCAGCGATAACCAAGAAGTGTATTTGCCATTACTGTCAGTCTCAGTCCTCCAATCACTCCCATAGTTTGTCTCATTTTATCAGAATATCTTTATATTAGTTTCCAAACCTACATGAGATTAGGTGTTAGGCCTATAGAGTACCAAAGCTGTGACGTCATTAAAATCAATTTTTAGAATTTCTCAATTTTTTCTTCATATTCCGAAAGAACATCAAAAATAATGTCCAAATGTCGAAAACCAATTGAATATGTTAAATATCGGCTGAGATATGACCATCTGAATAAATATACTCCCAATAGGAACTCAGTGTTATATGCTCTGGCTCCTAATGGTTAGGAGCCAGAGCATATAACACTGACCTCCCATAGGACATATATTCATTCAGATGGTCATATCTCAGCCAATACTTAAAATATTCAATTGGTTTTCGACATTTTGACATTATTTTAGGTGTTCTTTCGGAATATGAAGAAAAAATTGAGAAATTCTAAAAATAGATTTTTGATGACGTCACACTTCTCCACTCTATGAATGTGAATGATTTAAAGGTAAAGACCAGTTTTGGAAACGCCCCCCTCTCAAAAAATAAAATGGAAACTCTTTATTACCAATGATATGGAAGAATATGTTTTGACTAATATGTGATCAAACAAATTTTGCAGAGAAACCGCCTACTAAGTGATATATTTGGTAAATTATTATATCTATTTGGACCTGATAGATATAATGCATGTGTCGCGCACGTGTGGGGGTAGTCCCATATCCATCTTTCTGTGTACAGTGCTTGTAACTTTATCAAGACTGGGCCAAATTTCTTATCATTTGGATGATTCCAGAACCTTGCAGTAGACACCATTACTTAT